>PVKH010037669.1:0-11426 GCA_004027955.1 Chaetophractus vellerosus | reverse complement strand
AAAAAAAAAAAGAAATTTCATAGGCATGGAGATAAAGATTAAAAAAAAAAGAAAAGTGGAGAGAAAAGACAAAGGTTTGTGATGCATTATTCACATTTTCAATTTAGTAAGACCTAATACACTTAAAGGGGAAAAACTCGGTGTCCAGCACAAAGCAAATGTTAACAATTGACTGGTGCCTGTGTTGGAAGTCTGAGCTCTTTAGAGGTGTGTGGAGAGCCTGAAAAGATGGGTCAGTGTCCTTGTCACCATCATGAATTTCCCCTTTTTGTCTGATCATCTGTCTGAGGGTCTGAAGTTCAGTCAACTTGTCAGTTTGTCGGTTCAATGATTAGTCTCTCTCTATTCTTTTTATTTTTAGGGGGAATATCCCTGGAAGTGTTTATCATCATGCTATATGTATAAGTAAGATATTGAAACATCTTAAACGTGCAATATTAGGAAATAAGTTGATATTTTGCATTGATTATGCAACTGTGTTTAAAATGTTTGTAAAATTTTGTTATAATAAATGTATCTCTAGGTATAATAGATGAAAAACAAAATATAAACAAATTTATGTACAGAAATGTTCATGTCAAAATATTCAAAGAAAAATGGATAAAATTCCATAACTCATTTCTTAGGAGTTTTATCATTGGTCAATATGAGATATTCCTTTCTTGGCCCTGTTGAGTACTTTTTGCCTTGACTTCAATTTTGTATGTTACACATATACTTTCTTTTATTAGCATTTGCCTAGTAAATTGTCTTTTGCCCTGTTATTTTCAGCATTTGCTGTCGCTGAATTTTAGGTGGGTCTCTTGTAAATAGAGTATTAGGCAGATTAAAAAAAGAACACAACTTGAAATTTTTATGAATTTTAAATAGGCAAATCTAACCCATTCAGCTTTATTATGATTACTAATATGATTAGACTCTTTACTAGAATTTTACTTTGTGTTTTCTTTTTAACATACTTCCTTATAATTTTTATAATTATTACTATTATTTTCTCTGCAAGTTTGCTTCATTTTATTCCCCCATCAGTTATCTCTGGAAGTTATATTTATGTAATAATGGTAACCATTAAATTTCTATATATCAATTAATACATTTCTGAATATCCTAATAGCTAGTTAGTATCTATAGTCCCTCATGAGATAATTTACTTTTCCAGTTAAATGATTTATATCACTTTCACTATTCCCCTCCCCCACCCCACCTAGCCTCCAGTTTGAGAGCTTGTATTTTTATTTCTAGAATGTTATTAACTTTATTTACAGTAATTTTAGACTCAAGTTTTATTTGGGAGGTTGATTTAGGGGAGGCTGGGAAATACCGTTGGCTTTTAATTTCTATCCCACAACTAGATCTCAGTTTGCTCACCTTCTAATAATTTTGGGGGGAGAGGGTAAATAGGTAGTAAAATTTTGAGTTTAATGTTCCAAAACAAATATTTGGCTAGGAGCTAGATGCAAAAACATTTTCCTGCAGAACTTTGAAGTTATTGAGCCATTGTCTTTTAGCTTCACTTTTTGTGATACGAAGTTTTTAGACAATTTGATCTTTGTTTTAGGTATCCTACCCCCAACTGCTCCACAGAAACTCTTAGGATGTCTGCTTGATTCTTTGAGTTACACTTTTTCACCAATATTTATCTAAAAGAGGTCTTTATTGGCCCATTCAAGCAGCTTGGTGCTTGTGCACTTTCTCCATAGTTTCTAAAACCTGTGTCCTTTTGGGTTGTAATTTGGTAAAATTTTTAAACTTGATTTTCTATGTAGCTACTTTCTCTTCGAGTATGACTGTTATCAAGACTTTCATTTCCAAATCCTTAATTTGCTCTTTCCATTTTTATTCACAACAGTCTCACATATTTCTCTGAATATATTAATTACTTTTAAGCTAGTCTTCTTTTTATTGTTTTAACTCCATTTCTGTGGTTGTTGCTGAGTTTGAGTTCCTTCCTTCATGCTGCTGGTTTTTACTGAATATTTGTTTACTGCTTTTTGTGTGCCCATTTAGGGGTTTGCAATTTCATGTTTACTACTATAAGTTTTTTTTTTTCTTTTTCTATATACTATAGCTTGCCCCAATGATCTTCTGGACATGGCTACTTCCTGTTCCTCTCGGGTTTTGCTAGGTGGGATTCTACCTGGGGCCTTCTCTGCCAATGCCCAAACTCATGGATTCTCCTGGATACAAATAGAAAAGGGTTGCATGAATGCATTTTTCTCCCTCATTCTCAGATTGAGACCTTTTCCTTCTCAGTCCGGGAGGCATCTACCTCTGTCAAGGTACTCTTCCTCCTCCTTCTCTAAGGATTGATTGATTGATTGATTGGTTGCAACTCTGAGTAGTCTTGTTTTTCTGACCTTCTGATCTTCCCAGAAATATAGATCAAGAAGTTCTGAAAGTATCAGGTTCAATGTTAATCTGTCAATATTTGAAAACATCTGTAATTATAGAAAGAAACAAAAGTCATTTTGGTGTCTGCTTTAGTACTTCTGCTATGAAATAAATGTTTGGGAACAAGCAATATGTGGACAGCCATAACTGCTCCTTTGGGTCATTAGGTAATATTGCTTTGGGGATCTTGCTAGCAATTTCTTCTGAACAGCATTTGGATGCTGTGGTAAAATAAATTCATCGCCTTTTGGATATTGTAATTCTGAGACTGCACTTGGCACTTGTTTGAGAAATGTCAGTTTTCCAGGATGAACCATGTCCAGTGCAGCTGTTTCTGCTTCATACCACTGAATTTAAGTCTATATAAGGGAATGGAACCAACTGATTTTGGAGTAAGCAATGAGGCAGGAGAGTTCTCCACCTTATGAGTTTCTTGCTTTGTAGATGGCAAGTTTGATAATAATAATAATAATAATAATAATAATAATAATAATGATGCCATTTTGAGTTTATGTGGCATGATGCCTTTTAGGATTCCTTTCTGCAAGAAATTTTATAAATATTTAATGACAGTGTCACCTGCTAATAATTTAATCTGTTTATTTCACTAGAAGGGATTTAAAAATATCTTTGTAAAGATTGCATATTGTTCTTGTTCTCCAAGGTGTGAACCAAAATATTTACAAACTGCAATGTTTTCTAGTTCTCCTGAGTTGGATTTTCCTAGGAGGGTTTCACTACTTACTCAGTTTGATGTATACTGTTGTAAATTTCCAGAATACCAGGCATGATTTCATTCAACTATAAGACTAAAACGCATTGCAATACCCAGTTGCACATTTCCCTTCATTCTCCACCATTTAAGAATATCTGTACTAGTGCTCTTTCTCCAATCCTGTTGACAGATTATCAAAAATTGGTGTTTATTTGCAAACTTTGTTTTGTGTTGAGGAAACAATGTAGAATAGTTTAATAAATCCAACATTTTAGGACTGAAAGTATTCAATTGGATTTATGTAGCGCTTGTCATTTAAAAGAAGGATCATTTTCATTATTTTTTTTGTCTTGGTAGTTTTGCAATTTTAGAAAAGTTATTATGGAAAGAGAATTATCAGAATGTTACTGTGTATTTCTGTGGCGCTCTTTCAATGTAACAGAAATGTTGTAAGTATTGATTTTGATTATAAATTTTAATTTCTAGAAAATTCATGTGGTATTAAATCTAGGAGATCCAGTTTGCAATAATGGAAAGAAATGACCTTTTATTTGATTGAAAAAATGAATTATTAACCATCTGTTTAATAGAATAAATGATTAGTGAAATATTATAAAGAATAGAACTGTAGAAATTTGGAAATGGAAGAGATCTTCATGCTCATTTAATCTCCTCAACTCCTGGTTTTACAGAGGAGTTACTGGGTTTTCTGCCCAGATACTTACAGTGCCTTAATGGCTTCACTGGGTCTGGGACACAGATAGTCCAGCTCCCAGTAGAATACACTTTTCCCTATACCTAGATGAAAATGTCAGGAAGGAACTGAATATTGTGACTCATCATTTTTAAAAAAGATTCCAAAGCCAGAAACGTACTGAACTGAATATAATGCTTCCTTAATTAACGAAAATGCAGGATGTTTATCATTTTTCCGTAGCAGAGCTTCCTTTTATACGGTAAAAAATGCACACTAGTTTATTTTTGAGGATGGTCTTTTCATTTTCCATTCTTTTAAACACAGTTAGTCATGTTTTATTTGGTTCTCTTAAATCTCAGGATGGTAGATTGTATTAGTTTGCATTGACTCCTTTTTTCCTCAGGAAACTGCTTCTGGCAGCCAGAGTAATTGGCAGTGGAGTCATCTGGGAGGTAAAAGATTATCCCCCATGAAGCTTTCGGTTATTGTTGGTTATTTAGGAGGCATTTTTTTTCTGGGGGGCAAAAACAACTAGCTTTTAAACTGGCAGTGCTATGAAGGATAGGTAGGAAAAAACTCAGCAGTGCTTTTGGGCGAAGGGTAGAAAACGTCCAAATTGAGTGCATCTTTTTCTACTAAGTAAGCAATTATAAACCTTTCACATGGCTGGATGAAAGTAAGCATTAAGAAGAATTCATTTTGGAAATGAGAAAGTTGAAAGTAAATTAAAAAATGTACTTTTCCTATAAACAAACATATAGAACTAGCATATTTGAAATTTGTATTTTCTTGGTTGAAGATAAGAAGTATTGAAAATTGTGGATGTTAAAGTGGTAACATGTAGACTACAATATGTATTTTGCAAGTGAATATGGTTTTGAAATGTGCACCCTTCTCTTAAAGTGCAAAGCTCAAGTAAGCCTAGACAAAAATTGTCCATGACAATATTTTATGAGATAGTAGCAATCCAAAGTAAAAATATATTACCATCCATTCTGGTCAAGTACCATTTAAATTAACAAAACATTTGCATCTATTACTAACAAACCAATAAAATGGTGCTCTACAGAATTAAGTAAAACTTCTTTTGAAACTTGAAAAGTTTAACAGACCTCCTACTACATGGAAAATGCTAAAACTCTTAAGTGGCTACATAATATTTCTCAATTGATTTATGATTTAGAGAGGATGATATTAAAGAAAGTGAAATTTTGAGTCTGTCCATTCTTTGAGATTGATACTCTGGAGGGAGACCATGTTTTTCCCTCTTTCATGGTAGTCATAGAACAGTGGAGCCCAGTATGGAAATTTTGTTTCCGTATATCTGGCTAAGTTGGGACTCCTGTAGAACAATGCCTTTCAAAAAAGTTTGACTTGAGCCACAGGAAGAAACATATTTTACATTATGACAGAAATCTGTACTTGATAAATGTTTATCAAATATTGTTTCATGATAAAATACCTACCTTTTCTATGTATATTCTTTGACATTTTCCTTTCCAATCCAATATTGATCATGACCCACTAAATTGACTTCACAATCTACTAGTGGGTCACAATAATGACCCACAGTTTGATAAACACTACTATAAAAATACCTCTAGAGTTTTCTTGGATGGGGGATGAATTTATCCTTTCTTCTACGTTCATACCCCATGAGTTCTGCTTAAATCTGCCTATTACCTGTTAGCTCATAGAATGAACTAGCATAACAGATTATATAGCTAATTCATTCTTGTTTCTATTACACAGCATAGATCATATGAACTTCACATCTGGTAAACGTTTGCATATAGAATGTGGATCTGACAAGAATTGTGGTTTCCTCGTACATCCCAGTCACAAAACCTTGATAAATTAAGTTAGGAAAATGAATTTTTCTGAATACAGTGTGACTCAAAGCAGACCTGCTAGTTAGCAATTGCTTCCAATTGGAAGTCTGACATTTTGGCATGTTGTTTATATTTTCAACATCCCCAACAAATTATGTCCTGAAAAGTCAGGTAATCTTAATAAAATTGAGAAACTGGTTTATTTTATATTTATTTAATTCAGAAAGAAGTTAAAACGTTTTATGGTATTTACCTTTTCCCCCAGAGATTAGGAAGGTGAGTGACAGATATCTATCTTTTGGAAAATAGAATCAGTGCATGGGTCAATATGCATTAAATGATGAGGAATATTTTTAAAACCATAACTCATTGTAGTTTCTCAAAAGGTATAATATAACATTCCTATTTTTCCAGGCCAAAATATCAAAGTGACTTACTTATCTTGGTTTAGACTTGATTGTAGAATCTACCCTGTTAGGGATTTGGCCACGATGGAGAGTTATTTTCCTAGTAGATGATGTATGAATTAATCATTGGTATCATTTCTGCTGTTAATTTTAACAAGTAAAATTCAAGACAGTTGGATCCTTATAAGCAATTCTGTTTATTATTTGTACTCTGTTGATTCTTGGGAAGAATATTTGAAATAAAGTGAAAAAAAGTAGATCACAAAATAGTGGCTGTTATACAGATAGCAAATTATATAAGTAGGTACGTCTTTATAAAGTTTTCTCTTAAGTACTTAATATATTTAAAAATTTAAAGTCATTAATGCATTTAAAATTTTCAAAATGCTGATTGTGATTCATATTAGTGACACACCCTTGCCATTTTAAATTATTTTCTTTAGAATGATCTTTTTGTACCAAAGTCCTCACCACATTCTTTTCTGATCTAGATTATTTTCTTTTCATTGAGTATCTGAAAAGAGCACCTGCTTTGGCTAGGAACAAGCTGAAGATTCACCCAAGTGGCAACCTTTAGGCAGCCACATGCCAGGTCTCTGCTATGAAAGTAGGTTTTATTGCTATCATTCCACCAATTACTGGAGGTTCCCTCTGTACTTGAGCAGAGAAACTTAGTTACTTAAGGCTGCCAAGTTTCCTTGCTGATGAATCAGTAGAAGCTACTAGAAGTTAAACTCTATAAAGTGTTTCAGAAATTTTGAGTCATTGCCTCACGCAACAGCGGTTATTCTGAATCAATGACGATCAGTTGACCAAGTGATTAGTTTCTTGGTAGGTCAGGGTCTCAAAATAATTTAAAGAAATGGGAATTTAGCACAGGGGAAGTTATTTGCCTCAATAGAAACCTTATTGTGACTTGCATAATGTTAAAGGAAAATGGAATATTTTAAGGGTTTTGTGGGGTGGGGAATTTAAAACTTGTGGATTTGGAGGAGTCGGTGTTTAGTTTAGTGGTTTAAAATGATCATTTTTAGAACTTTGAGAAAAGGGAAATCTTTTTCTGGAGGGTCATGATTTCATCTTTCTTTTTCTTGTTTATTGATATATGTTTTTGTTTTATGTTACAGTCTACATTGCATGGGATCCTTCTTAAGATCATTGCTGTTTTCCATCAGTCTCAATTTAGGGAGAGGCAGGAAAAGTGGTTGGTGTGAGTTGGTCCACTGCTGTTATGATTCAACCAGTACCTTTTTAAAAATACACACACACACACACACACACATATATGTTTATAATGGAGTTTTGCCTAATTAAATATTTCAGCATAGTTGTCCAAATGAAATCAATATGTCATTATTCTAATCAAATGGCTCTTACTGATGTTTTTCCCGTAAAGGACTTGGTAGAACATAAGGAAAACAATAGCCCATTGTGTCACCGTTCTAATATTTTGATTTGTTTAAATCTGCTGATTCTTAAAAACACAATCCTTATTTTTCTTTTAAATATGATTTTATTTATGTCCACCATGTTCTGAAAAGAGATTGAGGCATGCTAAGTAGCAGTCATTTATTGAAATAAATCACATATGGAATGGGAAGTATTAAAATATCAGTATTTTTTTTGTTTTAATTGTGTTTGACACAAAGTACAGACCATAACATATACTTTTGCTAAGCCAGCATAATAAATAATGGAATTCAGTTGTGTATGGTGATTCATCTTCTTCATTCAACAAACAATTATTGTGTATCTGTTTATGTTAATAACTGTGGAGGGTCTGAGAGTTTACCCTACTTGGCAGCTAACAAGTTAGACTGCCACAGTTTTATAGATGCTGGCAGAAGACAGGAGACTCCTAGGTCAGAAACAAAAGAGCTGATTACTAATGGCATAGCAGGCAGCACGAGCTTCACATTTGTGTTAGTTCCCATTGTCCCCCAAGTCCCATGGGGGCCATGCAGAGGGGCCCAGGTGCATGCTTCATACACAGTGGATTTGTGCCACAGTTGAGAAACCCTGAGATTAGGAATTCCCCAATCTTATAAAAAGAACTGTTAGCAAACCTGCCCAACCTTAGTATTGGGGGAAGACATTATCTTTATTATACTGGTCAAGAAACAAATCTTCCCTCAGCTCAGGAGGGAGACACTTTCTGTCTTGCCAAGGCTGTTTTTCATACAGCCATGGAAAGATAGTCTGGAAAAAAGCTGATAGAAGATGTGCAGAACACCATGGAGAATTGTCACCCAACAGTTTACAGTTGAAAAATCAAGTAAAGTGTGAATTTTAATATATTATACATTACAGACAAATTAATTAGTTCTCATAAGGTAAAAATGTTTCCGGATATCCTCAAGATGAATCATGATGCATTTTGTTACTCTGACAATAGCTAATGGTATCATTTTCCTGAGCATCTTTGATTTAAAAGTAGTTTACCATGAAGGTATTATACAGATATAGTTCTTCAGTGATTAAAATCTTTGTGTGATTTGTGAAAATTGAGTAATTCATTTACCAGTGGAAAAAACATGTAATTTTAATTACATAAAACTAGTATCTAAATTCTTATAGAAGTTTAATAGATTTTTTTATTTTTTCAATTTAATGAGTCAGTTATTTGGAAAAGAAAACAGATTGTTCTGTGAGCCATGTTATAGATGGAAGAAAATTGCTTATGGCATCCAAATAAAGTATGAATAAAAATGAAATACGAATGTGAAGGCCTTTCCCTTCATATTGCCTTTGTGGAAGAACATATTTTTTTCCGTAGTGGGAAGGGAAAGAAAAGATCAAGACAATAATCAAAGAGACAATGAATAGAGAAAATACATTACTGTTCCCCCTTCTACTTATATTACTGTCAGTCACAATTAACCTGTCTTAAAATGGAACACAACTAATACACAAACTGATTATCATAGCAAATAAGTGGTCCAACAACAGTTTAATCAGGGTTTCTAAAGTTTTTATTCTGAATAGTCCAAGGATATCTCTTTGTCAAGACTTGTTTTGTCTTCATTTCATAAAAAAAAATACATGAATGGCTCACAGAATACCTCTTTTTGTATGGCAGCAAAAATATAAAGGATAATCAAAGACCTAAATATAAGCACTAGAACTATAAAACACTTAGAAGATAGCTTAGGGGCATATTTTCATGACCTGTGAATTGATAATAGATTCTTAATTATGCCATCAAAAGTATGAACAACCAAAGAATAAATAGATAAATTCAACTTCATCAAACTTTAAACTTTTGTGCATTATCAAGAAAGTGAAAAGACAACCTACAGGATGGAGAAAATAGTTAAACCTTGTATTAGCTAAGGGCTTAATATCCAGAATATATAAGGAATGTTTACAATACTACAGCAGAAAAACAATCAACCCAATTGAAAAAAAAATGGGCAGAGGACTTGACTAGACATTTCTCCAAAGAGAATATACAAATGGCCAATAAGCATACGAAAGCCTTCTCAAGACCATTAGCCATTAGAGGAGGAAAAATAAAAACTATGAGCTATCATTTCACACCCACAAGGCTGGCTATTATTAAAAACAAACAAACTGAAAATGACAAGTGTTGGAGAGGATGTGGAGAAATTGGAACTCAAGTGCATTGCTGATGGGAATGTAACATGATGCAGCCACTGTGAAAAGCAATATGGTGAGTCCTCAAAAAGTTAAATATAGAATTGTCATATGACTTAGCAACTCCAGATCTAGGTATATACCCAAAGAAAGTGAAAACAGGGTCTTGAAGAGATACTTGTATACCAATGTTCATAGCAACATTGTCCATAATAACCAAAAGGTGGAAACAACAAATAAATGTATAAACAAAATATGGTACATACACACAATGGAATATTATTCAGCCATAAGAAGGAATGAAGTTCCAAGACATGCTGCAGCCTGGAAGAACCTTGAAAACATTATGCTCAGTGAAATAGGCAGGACACAAAAGAGCAAATATTGTATGATGTCACTTATAAAGAGATGTCTAGAAATAGCAAATTTGCAAAGTCAGAGAGTAGATTAGAGGTTAACAGACGATGGAGAGGAAGGGAGAAAGGAAGGTGTATAGTTGGTGGAAATGGACTAATTGTAAAGGATAAGAAAAGTCAAGAACATAGAATTAGTCCACTCACCCATCTCTAAAGGTAAAAGTTTGCTAAAGTCACCAAGAAGGCTTAGCTTTTTGGAATCCGGGAATTCGATCTATTTGATCTTCTTTGAGATCCTCCCAGAAACTCTGTGGGAGTCCCTCTTTTTGAAGAATAGGATCTTAAACCAACTGAACATATATCCAGTTGATACATGAAAATCCTCTAGGCTGCAAGCCAAAGAATATTTTTGTGCATGATTTTTTCTGAACCTTAAATGTAACCAGATGAATTTTCTTTTAGTACTATCCCAGTCAACTGGTTTAAATGGATTATTTGTCTTCTAATGGGAAATCTGCATTTCATCACAGAGGATTACATATTTTATACTTAATGACTCCCTAGACAAGCAATGCCTCTGATACATTATTTTCTTTGAATGTACTAAAGACACAGATTATGTAACAGTTTAATTATAGGTATGAGATCTTAGAGCTTTGCAGATGTATGAATTGAAGAACATGAAAAATGTAATCACCATTATCATGTGAGTGTGTGAACTATAATAATAATCACCATAGGAAACTTTTTTTTTACAATAAATTGTCTATGAAGCCCAAACAAAATAGAAGGAAAACATTTTCAGTTTTAAAAGGACTCCATTTTCATGGCCAAAGAGTCAAAAGCAACTATAAACCATGAAACTGTATGTGTAGTAGGTTTCTTGCTTTGCTTTTAAATTATATTTTTGGAATATCTGATCTACTTTAAGAACATTTCAATCCAGAAGTAGAAGCAAACCTTCCAAAACAGTAATATTAATGGAATAGAGCTTATGTTGACTCTGAATCAGAGGACTAATCAACACATTCAAGTCATTTATAATTTTAAACAAACAGATACTTTTTACCTTATTGGCTTATTTTTTGGGTAATGGAATATGAATGTGTTGGCTGAGTCCTGATTCCTAGTGTGAAATCTAAGACTTCCAAACTCAATTGCAGTTTCCTTTATTAAGGTATTTTAATTAGCAATCCTTAAGGCGAGTCTCTATTGATGAAATCATTGATTTTTGATGTGGTTGACTTTGGTCCCCTCTCCCCCCGCCCTGCATTTGGCAATGTCTGGAGACACTTTTGGTTGTCACAACTGGAGGTTGTGCTACTGGCATCTAGTTGGTGAAGGCCAAAGATGTTACTAAACATCCTAAAATATGCAGGATAGCCCCCACAATAAAGGCTTATTTGGTCCCAAATGTCAATAGTGCTAAAG
>PVKH010037668.1:0-11427 GCA_004027955.1 Chaetophractus vellerosus | reverse complement strand
TTCTGCTTCCATCACGGCCGGCTTTTCAGTTCGCGGGTGGCTGGCTGCGCTCGATTTGCAGGCGACCTGCCCTGCCCGTGGCGGCTTTTGCCTGTCCGTGGCAGCTTTTTGCCCTGCCCACGGCGGCTCTGGCCCGCCCATGGCGGCTTGCCATTCTCAAGGCGGTCTGCCCGCTAGGAGAGGTCCCCGGGAACCGAACGCAGGGCCTCCCATGTGGTTTCCCAGCGAGCTCTTTATCCACTGAGCTATCTAGCCGGGCCCCCAGCTCTACTCTTTATAAGCTGCATAAATAAGCTGAGCAAATTATTTATTCTGATTATCTAGTTTCTCATCTATAGAAGGAATAATACCATCTATTTCAAAGAGCTGGAGAAAGGATTATAGATAACATATGTGTTTGACACAAAATGTGATCAATAAATAAATGGAAGCCTTAATCATTTTAAGTATAAAATACATCTTTCATAAGCAGGCTTATGTCATTTCTGGAACATGGCTGGACACAGCCATTAAAATTATCAACCAAAGGGGAAACACTTCTTCACCCAGCTTTCATTATGTCCTGACAGTTGGCAGGAAGCCATACCACCCTGTAAGCACTCTAGGTTGTCTACATCCTTCTAAAAATATGAAATCTAAAACCAACCACAAGATTCACAGCCTGACCATTACCCCAACCTTCCAAAGATTTTCTTAATAGTCACAGTATAGAGCATCAGACCATGCCAAGCTTGGTTCACCGAAACCTTGAATTTTATTTTGTCTCTTTAAAACATAAAGTTCATCTCCTCTTTTACCAAATAATTTTGTGAAATTATATGTTGGAAGTGACATTTATCCCTAATAAACTCTATTTGATTATTTTAAACTAATAATTTTTTCACTCTTGATTCTGTAATCCTATATATTCTTAGGTCTTTATCCAAGTTGTTGATAAAGACATCCCTTAGAAGAGAACTGAGGACAGCCTTCAGGCTGACACTAAACAATCTACACTATCAGGATAAAGCTGCTCAAGCCAATTTAATTTCATCTATGCAAACTACCAATGCTCTCATATTTCTCCTTGTTCACAAAGAGATTTCAAGAGAGATGGTCAAAATATCTGCTAAAATAAAGATACACCTGGTCTTAAGAGTCTACCAATCCAGTAAACCTCTTAAAAGGAAATAATTTAGTTGGACAGGACAAAAACTCCTCCAAAAAGCAAAGTCCTTGATTTCTCACAGTTAAGCAGAAGGCAGGTACAGCTGGACCCCCAAAGGTGAGCAAGCTTGGCACATGGGTGAACAAGCTGCCTCTGGCACTGAGAGATGGTACCAAGTTCACAGAGGCTCAGATGAGCAGAGAATCTCCCTAGGAGAGAAAATGCTGCCAGGTATCAGTGTCAAGAGGTCCCTGGCCCTGGAGAAACCAAGAGCGCTTTTCAACCTAGCAACATTAATAAGACAGTGAATTGCTGGTTTTGTCTGAAGGAGTAAACATCAAAATAAGCATCATGAGCCTTTAACCGTGGTAATCCCAAAAGTAAACTTCCCCAATAAACTCAACTCAGTGAAATATAACTCATTGATATAAAAGCCCTTTTGACTGTAAGGACTGCCTGTAATCTACCTGCAACTGTTGGGGAAATACAATCAACACAAGCCTCAGGGTGAGGCAAGCAGCAAGCAGTTCCTCTGAAAGCTATGTTTGTATGTAACTGCTCAGTTATGGATACTAGTCTGTGATGAAATCTGTTAAATTATACAATTAAGTATAATTTCAGGTCCACAAATAAAAAAACTACATAAAAATATTATATAGTAATAAAATTATGTTTATGCTAACATTATAATGAGAAATATTAAAATGTGCTAAATTAAAACAAAACAACCAAAAAAGATATATAAACAACTCAAAACTTAAAGCAGGGAACGGGAGGTATAGCTCACATACAAGGCCCCAGGTTCAATCCCTGGTACCATCTATTTAAAAAAAAAAAAAAAAAAACTTAAAGCAATTGTTCCTTTCTTCTGAAGGTTTTGCATACTGGACTACTTCATTTTTGTACCTAACAATTTTTTTTTTTACAAATATTAAGAATTATTTTAACAAATGTACCACACCAATGAAAGATGCTGTTAATATAGGCAAGCATGGGAGGAGGAAGGAGGGAGGCATATAGGAATCCCCTATATTTTTTATGTACCATTTGTAACCTAAAGGTTCTTTAAAAATAAAAAGAAATTAATTTTTAAAAATTACTTTTTCCAGGCATCATAATTTTATCCTCATTTTGCCATGCTACCGCCAAACTGAGACCTCTGGATGCACAATGAACGCTTCCAGTTCACCCAGTCTGTGCCACATGGTTCCCTCTGTTTAACATGCCCCTCCCACATGCATACCAAGTCCTGCTCACCCTTCAAACACCACCTTCTTGTTTTTTGTTTGTTTTTACTGGGAGGTCCTGGGGATCAAACCCACGTCCCTCCATATGGGAGACGGATGCCCAACCATTTGAGCCACATCTGCCCCCAAACACCACCTTCTTGCACGATACTTTCCTTGGATTCTGTCCTGCCTTCTCTGAATTCTATGAGTACTTTTTTTTTTTTTTTTTTTTATTACATATCTCCCCTTCCCCCCCGCTGAGGCGACACGCCAAGACTGGCCACCGCGCAGGCCCGGCCCTCCCCGACCGTGGGCGGCCTCTGCCTCCGTTCACGGCCGGCCTTCAGCTGGCGGGTGGCCGGCTGCGCCCCACTCGCGGGCGACCCGCCCCGCCCGCGGCAGCCTCTTGCCCTGCCCACAGCGGCTCCGGCCCGCCCATGGCGGCCCGCCACCCTCAAGGCGGTCCGCCCGCTAGGAGAGGTCCCCGGGAACCGAACCCAGGGCCTCCCATGCGGCATGCCGGCGCCCCATCCACCGGGCCATCGAGCCGGCCCCTCTATGAGTACTTCATGGAAAATAAATCTTGCATTCTCTGTCACTTTCTATTTTATTACCCTTGGTTCTATTCATTCCTTATTCTAAAATGCTGACATGGGGATGTATATGCCCCACTACTTACTTCTCTTACAGTGAGCCATGAATGCTGGTTATTTGTGGACTTGCTGTCTTCTACCTCTTAGACAACTTGGGTGACTGCCTTACTCATCTTGGTCTCCCCACTGCTCAAGGCAGGCAGTGCATAAACACTTGTATATATTGACCTGCCACATAGCACAAAATTCCCCTAAATGAGAGCACAAGCTCTGCCTCAACATTAAGGGCAACCAACCAATCATCAGGCTTTCCAGAGAGACTCACTAACATGTCACTGAAAGGGCTCTCAATTTAAGGGTTTCTTAGAAAATTTCAGAACCTTCTCCTGTCCTCAACAAATCAGCAAAGGGAGGAAAGCTCTCTATGACTCAGAGATCTGAGGAAAATAACAATGCAGTGCTACTACTATCTGCCTATAGTCTAAGAGCATTGTTTGCCATTACACAGGTGGGCTGGTGACCCTGAAGTCCAGGAGGAGTTAGGAGGAGGAAGAGGGATAAAGCTGTGAAAGCACGGCAAGCTTTTCTTTGTTCAGAAATGGAAGCCACGGAAAATGAAATTATTGAGGAAACGCAAATATATTAGGAAAGTATGAATGGCTTCCTATAATTAATAGATAAGTAATGATTATACCACGAAGGAGAAGAATGACTGAGACACCTTCAGGACAAGGTAGAAAGGGGAACAATTTTTCCTCCCATTTGTTCAGCACTGTTCCCTGCCCTCAAGTCTGAAACGTTGCAACCAGGTCCCTCAAGACTTCACCAGCAAATTCCAAAGAGAAGAATGCTATAACTAGTTCGTTTCCACAACAGCTTCAGCAGTTCATAGATCATCCATCAGTATTAAAAAACGTTGCAACCACCAAATGCAGACCTTGACTCTTGAATCAAACTACTGGGGAAACTCTATCGCTCAAATCCATCGAACCACTCCATTCTCCATCACCGTTAAATGCATAACTGGGCTGGTGCCAGGAAAGATGGACATCAGACATACCTGATAATCAGCCAGTACCAAACACAATTCAAACTCTCCCAACTCTCAGTTAGCTACTTATGGGTTTCTTTAGAAAAATGTTCATCAGCCTCTCCAATCCCAGTCCCCTGTACAAAATATGTAAATCACAATGCCTGCCACTCAACCCTACCCATACCACTTCCTCTTCCACCCAAGATGAGCACTAGCTCCTTCTGTATTCAGTCTACAGGCCAATCTACAAACAAAGCCAGGTCCAGGTGCAGAAAATGGCCTAGGGCCATCAGATTTTAAACTGAGAAACACTGAAACTATAATAATTAGAATTGAGAAAGGGAGCTAAAGGGTCATGACAGGGAGAGATTGTGGAGACCATAGTTGATCATGAACCACCTTAAGCTAGGAGGGATCAGAAGTTATTAAAAATCCAAGTAACAAAGGCAAAAACTCCACTGAGTGGAGAAGAGGTTGTTCACAAGAACTGTTCATACTTACATAGTGCTTTTTTTCTTTTTTTTTTTAATTTATCTTTTTACTGGGAGGTCCTGGGGATCGAACCCAGGTCCCTCCATATGGGAGACGGATGCCCAACCATTTGAGCCACATTTGCCCCCCTATATAGTGCTTTAATAGCTGGTTAACTAGTTCAAAACAATGTTAGATCCCTATGTCATACCACACACCAAAATAAAATTCTATTTGGAACAGACTGCAAAACATTAATAATAATAAAGCCACATAAGTACCAAAGACATTACAAGTGACTACCTAATCTTGGGCAGGAAAGGTTTTTCAAAGCATTACATGAAAGGTTGAAACAAAAAAGATTATGACTGGGGCCGGCTTTAGCCCAGTTGGTAGGGCGAAGGTTTACCACATAGGAGGCCCCAGACATGAAAGAAAACAAGAATGAACACAGCAAGAACAAGCTGGGGGGGGGGGGGGGATATGTAATAAAAATTAAAATTAAAATTAAAAAAAGATTATGACTAAAAGATTTGATCACAAAAATGTAAAAATACATCAAAATTTTAAAAGTTCTCTAAAAACAAAACAAAAAAAAGGGCAGAAATCCCTATAACGGTTAAATTCATGTGTCAACTTGTCCAGTTTTTGGTCAAGCAATCACTGGCCTGTTAGTTTGAGGGTATTTCATGAATTTAAATCCTCAGACAGTTGATTGCATTAATGGCTGATACTACATCTTCAATCAACAAGGAGTGCCTTCAGTAATGAAAGAAGTCTCAACCAATCAGCTGAAGGCCATAAATGGAGACCTGATAATTTCAGTAGGCAGAAAGAAGAATTTCTATCTCTACTTCAGCCAGCCAGCTTCTCCTGGGAAATTCACTGAGACCTTCAACAGAGTTCCCAACCTGCAGCCTGCCCTATGGAATATGGACTTTCCAATTCCTATAATAAATATCATAATATTTACATATACATATATATTCTTCAGTTCTGTTTCTCTTTTTTTTTTTAAAGATTTATTTATTATTTATTTATATATCCCCCCCCCCTTGCTGCTTGTGCTTGCTGTGTTAACCTGCCTTTTGCGTTTTTCTGTGTCTGCTTGTCTCCCGCTGCCACAGCATCCCGCTGAGTCAGCTCACCGCATGGCGGTTTGCCTGCTCGCGGCGGCTTGCCTTCTCCAGGAGGCCCCGGAAACCAAATCCAGGGCCTCCCACGTGGTAAACCAGAGCCCCACCAGTTGAGCTGGTGGGGCTGGTTCCTTAGTTCCATTTCTCTTGAAAACCCTAATACAATCCCCAATTTATAAAAAACTGTTACAAATCAGAGAAAAAGAGGGACAGGCAAAAAACCTTTAAAAAGGCTTTATTTACCAGCCTATCTGAAATGGAGCCAAATACTCTATGATTATTGATATTTTTAAAGGATGAATGAATATCCTTTTAGTTTTTACTTATTTCAAAAATACGTTTATTAAAAAAAATTCAAAAATAATATAAATAGTGAACATCCTTCTTAACACATTCCTGGAGATAAACCATGGCTAGCGGTCTGGTATCTGTGACTTCATATTTTTTCAATTCATATGCTGAAGTATAATATTTAACTCTTATCCCCCCCATATTATAATATTTTGGGGGTAAAGCATCTCATAATTTTTTTTACTACTGTGACTAATATAATTTACATAAATCCAAGGTTGATACACACACATACACACACATATATCTGTAATATATCTAGGCAATTCCAGCAGTGATTCTGAATGACAAAATATATTCTTTAGCAATTACATCTTCTTCACGTCTCAGTTTCATTACTGAGACTCCAATGAGTACAGCTTTTTCGTGAGGTAAGAGCCTCACTCATATCCCTCAGGCCTTACCTCTTCTGAAAAGTGAGGCCAACTTCCAATGCCAGAATCTGCATCTCTTACCAAAATGCTCTTTTCAGAAGCCTCCAAACCTCAGAAGAAGGGCAGATCAGAAGCACTCATAAATTAAAACCTCCAGAGCAGTCTTCAACCACTGAGTTGGTGTTTTGTACTATTTTCTAAGCTTTCCCCACAGGTTTAAGCTCCAGTCACCCAGTGTCTTGGTAACACACCACGTATGGCTTGCCTTTCCCACCTCACTTCCCCAAATCCCTGTTGGTGTTTCCTGCACATCACAAATAAAGTACTTGTCCTGGAAGGCTTATCTCAGGGTCTGATTCTGGGGGTACTCAATCCACGATCCTCGGCAATAGGTTTAAGCCTGTCTTACAGGTTGGCAAATGGCACTCTATCTTAGGTTCTCACAAGATCTTAATCGGAGAATTTAAAGTCCATCTGGTCTGACCTCCGATAGCTAGCAGAACCATCTCCTATAGCCTGCTCTGCTCACACCACTGGGACAGGTGCAGGAACAGAGAAGCTGCTCTGTTCAGAGAGCCCAGTCCACTGCTGGAGTGGCCAATATCTGAAAGCCAGCCTCTCCAGTACCTGAAACCCATCTCTGAATTTCCACTTAGGTCTTGCCTTTCCTGAAGGAATGACCTCTTCCAAATATATGACTGATTTGCACTATCTCAAAATTTGGAAGGAAACAAGCGTTTAACTAGGGTAGACAACTATATGCCCTCTTTCAAGCACCCGGAAGGCATATGAATCTATACTGGTCAAATACTATCACAACATAATTTAGGGTTCTCTTGAAAAGATAATAAAACTGGAACTTGAACCAAGTGTTAACAGAAAAACACATTATTATCAGTGTACTTCTATAAGTTTCTTTCAGCAAATTATATCAAATAACTACCAGAAGAACTTTATGTGGATAATAGCAAAATTAAAGGTATTTATTACACATAAACATCTACTTAATTTGGACTATAAAGGAAAATAAGCAAACAAATGACTTCCTGTCTTTCTGAAGAAGTAGTAATCCCCAAGTCACCAGTCTGCGCAAAATGTCCTATCTGCTGTGTTAATAATCTCTTATCCATTGACAAATTTACCAAATGTCAAACACAGGAGTTTCTGAGTCACAAACACAAGAACTTTATCAGAAGAGTATTCAAGTCCAATATTCGCTTATTAAATGGAGGAAGGACTTTAGAAACAGTCTTATCAAAACCTCTATACACGCTGAAAAAATGTCTTTCAAACCATCTCTAATTGTGCAGATTAGCTCAGAGCACTAGAGGGGTGGGAGAGCCACATGGATTAGAGGGCAGGACTCAAATCCCAGTTTCACCATTTATTAGCCATGTGCTATTGGAAAAGACACTTAACTTCTGAGCCTCAGTAGTGAAACTGAGACATAAATGTTAAAGAACAGATATTTTCTCGTAGAAACAGTCAAGTCTGTGGAAGGTGGTGGCAGCACCTGAGAGCTGAGACCGAGGCAGGGCATGGAGACGACGGCAGTGCTTTAAGGGCAGCGGCCTCGGGGCCCACCATGCGCCAGCAGCCCTGACATGGGCGCCAGTGGCTTCAAAGCTTTGGTGCTACCGCGAGGCTGAACCGTGCCCCCCTTCGCATCCACACGCTGCAGCTTCATGTTCTATGACGAGGATGGCAATCTGGCTCACAAGTTCTATGAGGAGACAAACGTCACCAAGAACGGGCAGAAGTGGGCCAAGCTGAGTGGATTTCCCTGTGATCCCCTATGCTATGTGAGCCTGGGGGGGTAGCAGGCACAAGCATCTCCTGCCCCAGTGAGAGACGCCCAGGCTCAAGGTATGGCTTCCCTTGAGGAGCCCAGGCTGGGCCACACCCTGAATAAACTCCGTTGGGTTTGAATCTTCACCTGTGAGGGGGACAGTCCCACAGTGTTGGTTGGTGTGTGGACAAGGGGAGGTGTAGCGGTTTGGAGTTTGATGTAATTATGAATTCCAAAAACCGATATTGAATCATGCTTGTAAACTGATCTGTTAATCTGGGCATGATTAGGGCGTTGACTGGGCCACCCCTTGGTGGGAGGGGGAATCGAATATAAAAGGCAAGGCAAAGGACAGAGGGAGCAGTTTTTGAGAAGCAGTTCTGATGGTGGAGAGAATGCCCCAGGGGAAGAGAAGTGAGCCATTCACCTGATAGTATACAGCTGACCTTGTGAAGGAAACAGAGGCCCAGAGCCCAGAGAGAAGCGCAGACCCTGGAAGAGAGGAACCCAAAAAGCCTGAACCCTGGCAAACGTCGGCAGCTGTCTTGCTCCAACACGTGGCAATGGACCTTGGTGAGGTAAGAAACTTATGCTTTATGGCCTGGTAACTGTAAGCTTCTACCCCAAATAAATACCCTTTATAAAAACCAACCAATTATTGGTATTTTGCAAAGGCACCCCTTTGGCTGACTAATACAGAAGGTGACTGGTGAGAGCTAATGGTGAAGTTACCAGCCCACCCTTCCCAGCAATCCCTGCAAGGAGCAAGGTAGGGCATACCCCGCTCAGGATTGCTGGGTTCCTGTGCCCTTGCCTGATCTGCTTTCTTCCAAGCTCATCTGGGGCCAAGCCCACTAGGGGATATAGCGCTTTACAATCAAGATCTGCCTTCCAGCCCCTGGGCTGTGAGAGCTGTACACAAGTGGAAACTTCCTTTCCCTCACTTCTCTTACCTCCTTGTCAGAGCATTTCAGCCATTTGCTACCTCGATTTCTACTGTGTTGGACAGAGTCTGGGGCAGTGCCAGTCTGATTTCCCACCTACCTGCCCATCTGTTCCCACCTCCAGATGAGTGGACAGTTTGCTGGCTGTTGGTAGGAGTAGGGACAAGTTGTGGGAGGTTTCTCTCTCCACTCGGGGCTGAGCTGACCCCTCCCGATTGCAACTAGGTTATTGCATTGGCCCCATAGTTAAGAGGGTGCAGGTCCAGATCAGGAAGAGCTGTGGCTGCGTGGCCCATAGGGGATTGCCCCACCCCGCCTACTCTGTCTAATCCTCCTTGCCTTTGCACCAGCCCCCAGTTCCATTGGAAGGGGACCATCCACCACCCTGTGGTAAGGGTCAGCACCCCAGGGCTGATGCCAGTAGCTCAGAGGAGTCTTCCAACCCTCCCCCTACAGTATCCCCACCCCTTCAGGCTAAGTCAAGGAAAAGCCCCTATCCTTTGTGCATTGGGTAGGGTAGGGACAGAAAGGAGGGAGCAACCATAAAAGGAATGTTAACTGTGAAGGTTTGTATATAGTCTAGTCCATGACAGTGTTGGGGCAGAGTCTGATTTCTATATAGAGAGGTTTTTTTAGGAAATTCTTTACTGTACAAGCAGCGTGCTTCTAGAGTCTGGGATATGGCTCAGGGAAGGTGGCCCCCAGCCTAGGAAGACTGCTGTGTTATTTGCTCAATTTTAATAAAATTATTTGTAGATCCTGCAAAAATATTTTTCTTTCCGCACTTAAAACTATGCTAAGAAATAAAAACACAAGTGCACAAAGTACAGGAATGCACATACATAAAAGTAAAAAATTAGGAAAACTTAAACCTCCATCACTGGAAACCTAGTTAATCCATTATGTTTTCTGCACATCACAAATAAGTTCCACATAATAGGATATTATGTAGCCATTAAAAAGATGACAATGGGTAATGACAAGGCACATTCCAGTACAATTATCTATGCTATGCTGTTATCTTGGTAAAAACAAAACCATAGAGGTAGGAATTATATTTATAAATGCATTTAAAAAATCCAGAATGGGGCCAGCCATATAGCCCAGTGGATAAGGGCGCCGGTATACCACATGGGAGGCCCCGGGTTCGGTTCCCGGGGACCTCTCCGAGCGGGCAGACCGCCATGAGAAGGGCAAGCCACCATGGGCGGGCGGAGCCGCCGTGGGCAGGGCAAAAAGTTGCCACAGACAGGGCAAAGCCGCCACGGGCAGGGAAGGTAGCCCACGAATGGAGCGCGACCAGCCACCCGGGAACTGAAGCGGAGCCGGCCGTGAATGGACGCAGAAGCCGCCCACAAGCGGGGCAAAAGCCGCCTGCGCGGTGACCGGTCTCAGCGCGCCGCCGCAACGGGGGGGAGATAAAGCAAAACAGAGAGGAACACAAGAATGGACACACAGCAAGAGCAAGCAGAAAGAGGGGGAGGGGGGAATGTAATTTAAAAAAAAAATCCAGAATGACACACCCCAAATTGTTAAGAGTAGTTATCTCTAAACAGGAGAGTCTGACCCTCCTAGCCCTGCCCATCTGAAGGAAGCTGGTTGGGACAGGTGGGATTAACAGTTACCCTAAGAATCACCCACAAGGTTAAGACAATGATACAGTACAGAGATAAAATGATATAAGGCAAATAAAACCTTTCAAGAAACATGCTAACTAGTCTTTTCTAGAAATACAATGCTTCTATTAAATTTTTCAGACATGAACAGATTTCTACAAGTTATTATGTGAGCTGGAAGAAAATTGCCCAATATTTTGATATATTCATGCTTTTCTAATGTTAAAACAGACTCTTTCCATGAAATTAATTCCATGACAGAGTCTAGTCTAAAAGGTGAGATATAAATAAGCTCTCTTAGGATTAGGAGCAAACATCCAGTCTGCAAATCTCCTCTGCAACATTAAGAGCCTAGACAGACTCCAGGATGTTCACAAGAGGCTGAGAGATAGCCTTGCAAGCAGAGGAACAGACTGTGCAATTGAACCTGGACACCATAACCACAAAAAAAGGGACAGTGTGGGATCCTGAGTCAAGATCAGTGTGAACTCCACCATGCCAATACATCAAACAAGGGAGTTAGATTCTCCAAACTTTCTCATCATTAAATGGGAATTAAAAATATTTGTTTCAGAAACAGATGTGGCTCAAGCAGTTGAGCATTTGCCTCTCATGTGGGAGGTCTCGGGTTTGGTTCCCTGTGCCTCGTGAAAAAAGATGAGCAAGACAGTGCTCTGATGTGACAGGCTGGCGCAGCAAGCTAATGCCACGAGGAAACACAATGAGAGACACAACAAGCAGGGA
>PVKH010037667.1:0-11421 GCA_004027955.1 Chaetophractus vellerosus | reverse complement strand
TTAAAGAGTTGGGGCACCCCCAAAATTATTTTCAGAGAAATTAGTTTAAATCTTTGTAGCCCTATGCTCTATAAACATTGTTTCATTGAGCTCCATGCCTTAAAATTGGTTTGTTTTCACATTTAATAATATAAAAGTAGTTCTCAGTGGTGAGGTTTATTAGTGTCAGTTTCCAGGGGTTATGGTTGAGAATTTTCTCTTTCATAGAATTCCAAATGTGGAAATGAATGAGTCACGTGGTTTTCAACCCACTCGTCTTCTACCATTGTGTTATTTGTGCACTCTTGACTACAATTACAGCTTGCAAGAATACTTTGTTCCTATAAGATATTATGACATTGAATATTGTAAGTCTTGATGATAATGCTGAAAAAGAAAATTACTTATGTTTCCAGAAGATTTTATTTTCTTTCAGACTTAGGTCATAATTAAAATCTCTAATCACTTTTAATTAAAGTGATTTAAAGAAAAAATTAAACATGAAAATTCTTAGTTTGTTAAGGTACATTTGAAATATAAGAAATCAAAATTAAATTATGAACTGAATCTAATTTAGATTGAATTGAAACTGTGCAATAAAAGAATGATTAACATGATCACTTTGAATATTATGTTCAGTAAAATGACTACCTGACTGATAATAATACACTTTTTATGGCTTAATTTGGAGTTAGTTCTGGGAATTTTACGTTTCCTAGATACATAGTATTTATGCATCTTACATAAAGTTACAGGAAGCAAAAACTCTAAAAATTCAAATCTCTTAAATCCAAGTTGGTAACAAAAAAAATACTAGAATATACTTGTGCATATTTTGGAGGCACTGTGTTATGAAGTCAGATGTTACAAACTAAGATATATAGATTACCATGTTTTTTGTATTTATTATTTAGTAATATAAATCATTTATAATATATACATATGTACACACATACATGCTACATACTATATATATGCATAAATATATATATATATATGTTCACACACACACCCCAAATACTGCCTTTCCTGGGCTCCAGAACAAAAGTCACCCTCACTTAATAGTTTGAAGTCAAGGTCAATCTATCCTTTGGTGGGGCTGTTTTTTAATTTTGAGTCATTTCCTCTAGAATACCATGGCAAAGTACATTTTTAAATATTTTATATGAAAATACTGAATGGCCTTATTAGCTGCAAGCTATAAATGCCACAAAACAGATTTGAAAATTGGAACACACCCAACATAAATGGTTACCAATGGTGAATGGGAAGGCAGGGCAGTAAAGCCACCACACAATATGAGGAAAATCATTAAACGATCTGGAAAAGCATCAAGATGGCTGGCCTCTTTGTAGTTCCAGCACAAAGACTGAGCCTTATTTCTAAATATTTTCCCTGGTGGGGAATAACAGCTTGAAAATAATCCCAGATGTATTCATTTGTGCAACCATTTGCTTCTTGTAGCATATAGGCATGGAAAAATTATTGAAGGCTTCAGTTCTGGATGTGTATTTTTTAAATGTCAAGCTTTTGAAAAATAGTACCATTTTTCTTTAAAACTGTTCATTTACCCAGAATGTTGGCCAGCAGGCCTATAATAAGGACTTGGTTTTGTAAGACTGAAAAAAGTGCCCAATGGCAAAAGAGGAACGGGCAATTTTAGTGGATAAACCTAAATGTGAACCAAAACTCAGCTGAGCAAATGTCCTAGCAGGGTATAAAGCAGTGTTTTTACAACTCTAAGCTGCCTGAGGAATTCTAGATCCTGTTATAGAAACAGTATTACAAAAAAAGAAAGTAATCTAGAAGGTTTTCTTTAAAGATACTGATAGCTGGTTATTTAAAATAAAGTTGAAGGCAGTAATAAACATTAAATACAGGCATTTTTCTTTCTTGAACACATTCACTAATTTTGAGATGACTCTAGAAATTGAGATGAGTTCCAAAAGCTAAAAATCATTTTTAGAATCAATTTTAAAACATAAATGGATTAACTACTTTACTGTTCTCTATCAATTGTTAACAAATTCATTTAAAGTTAACTTTGGAAAAGTTCTAAGTAGTCACATAATTTTAAATTCAAAATAATTGTTCTAAAACTCAAAATGTGGCCAGATTTCTGCAGATGGTCTGTTCAGCATTAATTCTAATTTCTACATTTTATTATACATTACATTTTTAAAGCGGTCTCCATGATGTGTGTGTATAAAGAGAAAGCAATAGAGAGATAAGCATAGAGATCATAGTGTCTTCTTTTCTTTACTTGATCAGATTTTTTATTGTTGTTGTTTTAAAGGATACTAGGAAATTAAATAAATGGGTTTCAGCGTTGGTAATGGAAATCTTAGCACATTATTTCTCAATAATGCTTCTTCAGAAAAACAGTTAGAATCATATCACTGATCATCTTAGAAAGACAACCTGAAACAAGAAATAATTAGGAAAGTAATTTTCATTTATTGAGCTCTAGATATTTTATAACATTATATTAATCCCCACATAATTTATGTAAATAATTTGTCACCTGAATATGTGTAACTGATATACCACATCTTAAGGAACACACTTTTTAAAAAGATCTTTTGACTCCAGTGATCTCCTACTCTGAGACATACTATTAGCCATATGATAATGACACCAGGAAGAATGAATTGGATTAATCTCAAGCAAAACCAAGGAACTGAATCTAAACTATGTAAAATTCCCCTCACTCTGATTTATTGCTTTCTTCAGACCATTGAAACTGAAAATAAAATTTATGAGTGAAGAACAATAAATTAGGATTGAATAAAGGAATAATTTTAGGCCTCGGGTTGCTTGTACAGTTAGATTTTAACACATAAAATCGGGAGCATAATACTAACAAGTTAATAAAATCAGCCTAGTGCTGACATGTAAAAACATTTTTTTAACAATTGGTTGGCCCGATCTGTTAGCCTTGTTGACAACTTAAAATTTTGAAAATCTACCTTACTTATATTCACTGAACATTAAACATGTAGAAAAGTTCATAAATGCATGTAACAGAAGTTCATTGGTCTTGGAAAATATTGAAGGGGGTGAGGAAGTTATCTTTAAAGTTAAAACTGTAAAATTATCACATAATAAAAGCCTGTGCTTTGAACACTAATTGCCCATTTATTTAAAAAAAAAAGTTCTTTTCCCATTTTCCTACAATTATGAAGGTGCGATATATAAACTTTCTGTAGTTTTACTGAGACATGTTTTATATATTTTGGTTCTACTGCTCTTTCACATTTATTCTTTTACTTATAAATGACTTTTTTTTACTAATATGCATTAAGGCATTATGTCTATGAAGATTCCTACAGTGTTTTAATTGAGAGTAAATTGCTTTCAATAAATTGGGCCTCCTACTGGCCTAGAAGGCTGGCCCACCCTAGTGGCTGGGCACAAATGCTGGTTTTAAGAGTTAAACGTAGGCACGATAGCCCACTTTGTCAGCTGCCTAGAGGGAAGTCGTCAAGTCTGGGACCCTGCTGCTTTATTCCTATAACTGTGTTTTAGAAACACCTCACAAGTGGAATTGTGGTTGCCTCATCCAGAAAATGTGGAAAGGATTAATGTGGCATGTAAAACAAATCACTCCTGAGCTCAGCTGAGAAAGTGGGTATTAAAAGCACTCCAGTCAAAAGAGCTTTAGTGAGAGGGTCACAGTGATATACAGTCAGCACATGTTGGGCTGGTAATGCTGCAGGGTGTTTGGAAATGGTAATGGTCCATGGGTGTAAAGTCTTTCAAGACCTCTTAAAGGCACATGTGTTTCTTGAGCATGTTCTCCAAACAAGGACCTGTTATGGGTTAGATTCACTGAAGCTTTTAAACTTTATTGATTGGTTTGTGGGATTCCAGGTTCACTTACTGCTTTAAAAAAAAATGCTGATAAACACAGGCAAGAATCTCACTTTAATCTTAACCTTATGAATCAATAAACAATGTAGGATGTTGCCTCCTCATCGATTACAGTATACACTATTTATTTTTATTATGGAAGTGTTTGCTAGTTTTCAGAGTTAATGGCCAATATATCTATGTTATTCTTCTAAATCCAGGTGCTTTGTAGATTTATTCTGAGGGAGAAGAGAAGGGAAAGAACTGAAGATTTCTTGCTATTTGAAATATGAACCATAGCCTTAATAAAAACTTGTGGGTTCCTAGTTGAAAGAGAACAAATAAACCTGCTAAGTGTAATTTCATAAACTGAAACGATTTTCCTTAGTATTTCCACTTCAGGAAGGAATTCATTCAGATCTCACATTATAATGCAAATATATAATTATAGCCAGAGTTGAATGAACTCTTAAAGAAAAGAAATATGATGCACTAGTTTTGCACATATAAGTAAACTGCTTCTGCCTATTCTCCTTCGTGTGGTTTATATTTGCACTTTTTTATGAGATGCCTATATTTTTTCCCTGAAAGGTTATACCTCTTCAATTCATTCATTTTTCTAAATAACCTACACTAAAGGATCATACAAAATCTTTGGAAAGATGAAAGCAAAGGCAAAGTTTACAATAAATAAGGGGAAATACATTTAAGTAGATGTCAGCACATGTATTCAAAATAGGTATGTGTTTTTAGGTAATACCTGAATAAAACATCAAACAGGTTACCAGGAAGTACCAGTTAACTAACCAAAAAATCTCATCAGTAAAACTAAACAAATAAAAATATTATGTGAGCCTGGAAAAAGTCAGGGTTCTTTTGGGTTTGGGTTCAGTGCTTCCAAGTTTGGCCCAACTTACCACGACTGCAAATATTTTTTTGCCAACTTCAAGCATGACATTATTTGTTACCTTTGCTTTACTGCAGACCTGGTAAAAGTCAAGATCAATAATTTCTCAGCAACAATTCCCCTCTACACTGAAATTACAACCAGCCTGAGGACAGAACAGATATAAAATTTCCTGCCATCTCTGTAAAACTCATAAAGCATCACCATTGCCTTGTTTTTAAATTGAACTTCCTGCCCTAGGCTCCTTCACTTCAGTGCTCTATGTTTAACACATTTGCCTGGGAGAAAAGTGTATTTTTTAGGTGCTTTTGGTCACTGTATTGAATATGAAATAAGTATGTATAGAAAGAGGATGAAAATGTTACAGTAAAATAGCAGGATGGTGAGGAAGTGAAGCTGTCAATATAGTTTTATTTTACTAGGCAAGTATGGAATATTATGGCTGTGTGCTCTTCATATGCATAGATGCAACAGATGCTGCTGCTTTCCAGGTGCCCAATTGTGGCTGAAAAGGACATACAGAATTTTCTGTGCAAAATGCTCTGCTTATATGTGCCACTATTCATGGATGGATTTTTCTTTTTTCCTTTTGACCTTCAAATGCATTTATTCCACATGGATAAATTTCATCATACACAAATATGCATGAATCACAGCTATATCTTCCCACTTTGTTTGTAATTACTCTTCTGGGAGCTTGCATCACAATCAAGCATTTCTGAATTATATACAAATGGGTGCAAATTTATGCTAAATATTAGAAACTAGAACTTAAAACTTATAAAACTTATAGTACAATTCAAAATTTTCTATTATAGATTTCCAATTTTTCAAGTAATTTCCTGAATATGTTAATCACCCACAAGTTCAAAGTGCAATTTTGGCTGTTCTTATATCACAGACAGAAGTAGTTTCTTTTTATGCTGGAATGATAACAGAAAATGGAGAATTTTGACAATGGCATTTATTTTCCCACTAGGTATGTGTGAATCGGTGCGTGCATGAGACATTTTTGTCACTTTTTAGACTGAAAATGATTCTGGGCCCAAAGGTTGGATTCTGGAGTGTCTAATCCATACTGAGTTCGATTCTAATGACCAGAAATCACTGACCACTTGATACTTGTGCTCAGCGGTACTCACTTTGAATTCTTCTCCAAACACACTAATTGGGGACCTGGAATATGTTGACTTTTGTAGGTTTCCACATCTCCCAGACAAACCGCACAAGAGGGCAGACTAACACACTAAGATGTGCTGCACACCTGTACAACAGATGACCAATTTTAAATGTGTAAAATAAAACCTCCACAAAATAATAGGATGTTTCTTTCACATGGTGTACATACAATTCCGACAGCTAAGGGGCTAAATCATGCCATTTAGCTGTAAGTTAACATTGCTCAAGACATTTTATAGGGCTTAAATTTTATATAGTCCAGTATCAAGCAGTACTCTTAATTGCATAACTTCAAAGTAGACATGTGATCCCTACTTTCATATTATTTTAGTGGCAGGCAATCACTGCCCTTCCAATTGTTCCTATGAGGTCCTATATTAACATTATTATTGGGGTTTTATTTAACTTAAATTTTAGTGAAAACTGAACCTCCTTCTTTGAATGGGAGTTTGAACACTGAGATTAAATTGATAGAGAATATCAAGTCTGTATTGGTTTATAGCCCAGAGGTACGTTGTGAATCCCATAAAGCATTGTTTCAGGAACCTGGTTAGTGTTCTATACACCTGCTTAATGTTTTTTTCATCATCACAAATGTCAAAGTGCTCAGTAAGTCACTGAGGTTTGAATGACAGCCATGCGCTAGGTGAGCAGTTATGTTTTTTCACTACCAAATTGGACCATAAATGATGAAAAAGAGGTCAAAAAGGAAGTATGGAACCATACAAATTTGAAAGGGGAAACTGCTAATAGCCATAAACCCGGTGCAATCAAAGGCTTGGCAAGTCATTGCAAATTACCTTCTCTGTGAATTACTGATCACACTGCATTATGATATAGAACTTTCTAACTCCTTTCATCTGTAGTAACAGGGCTTCTAATAGCTCACAGATCAAAAGCAAAACTTAGCCAGTGGAACTTTGATACAAATATGCCAAGGTTGCACAAGCATAATGCATGGGAACAAAATGCTAAGATATATCCAATGTTGTTTTTGGTCAACTGATTGTTTAATATGGTGTATGCTTTTCACAGATCAAATTTGCCAATATAATATTTATAGAATGGGAAGATTGGCAAGGCATGCAAGCCTAATTTAAAAGGAAGAGTACAGTATTGTGTGGCACTTTAGTTCAGGTTTCATGTAGATTGGTATATTTTAAACAAGAGCTTGGAAACCTTTCAGATGTAGGATGCCAGGCTGCCAAACCCTTTACTTCTAGCTCAAGGTTCAGAAGTGTAGGAGCCAGGGGTATTCAAAAATACCCCTCCTAATATTTTTCCAATTAGAGAAAATATATAGATTAATACATTTCGCTTGAAAAATGTAAAATGCCCATTGAAGAGTTTTCCGTTGGTCATTCTTCTATCACTTTAATCAGATTGCTTTCTTCTGTCTCTTTCCTTGGGAACGTGGGTCCTAATTGAATGGACATTTTTATTCTAGGTAAAGGAGACCTGGGGTAGGGAACACTGGAGCTTGAGATATTTTATAGCAAAGATTTGGCTGACTTTCTGACAAACCAGATTTTGCTCTAACACAAAAATAGCCCCTGGTCCCTGGGATGTCAAGAAGAGAGAGAAGCAAATGAGGTAGATAGTTTCCAAAGACAGATTTTCAGGTATACTCGATAATACACTTGATAATAACTGATATGCTTGAAATTGAAAACCATTTCCTGGTTGGTTCTTGAATCTAGGTTCTTATGTAATCCTCTGTAATTCTTTTGTAAGAATAATTCACTTTTCTTTTGAAAGAATTTTTCATTAATTAACCTTACTCATTGCTCTGATGTTGCAAATATACTGGAGAGATGAGAGACATAACATCACTATCTTTATGGGAAAAACACACATAAATACACACATGCACATAAGTAAATAAATAGTGCAATAAGTGCCATAAAGAATATGAAATAATACCGAGAGGGGTTTGGAGTAGGTATGCTCTTTGCAGTAGGATGATCAGGAAAGTCTTTCAGATGAGGTGATATCTGAGCGGGAATGCAATCAATATGTAGAAGCTAGATTTGCCAAGATCTGAGAGATGATCTGATAGCTGGAAAGCGTAACAAGTACAAAGGTCTAGTCTGTGAGGTGCTAAGAGTGATGGAGAAGGAGCAAGAAGCACAATGTGGCTGGACCCTAGTGAACAGAAAGGAGAATAGAAGGTGAGGAGGGCAGATAAGGTCAGACTCTGGGAGAAGAGTAGTGTGATGTAACTGGCTATTCTGTGGAGAGCAGATACATTTAACTGTACACTGACCCCCACCCCTGAGGTCCCCACCACCCACCACCGTCACTGAATCCCCCTCCTCCTGAGTGTAAGACCATGGCATCCACACAGCTCAAGGCTGCCATTCAGTGTCCACCATGCTCTCGAGATCGTCGCTGATGGGTTTCTTGGAGAGCTGAGAGGTGTCCAGGTGGATGGGCTCAGTGATGCAGGGGCCTTATGGATACCTTCGATCAGCTCCAGTTTTCACTCATAATCCCACTCAGTCTCACTAATCCAGCAATAAAGTTGAGTCTCATACACACCTGACAGGATCGTGAGCGTCATGTCTTCCTCAACCTCCCTCTGCCGTCTCCAGAAGTCGGCCTCTGTCTCCTCAGCTGCTAGTGAGGATCTCTCTCAGCTTCTGCTCCGTGTCTCCGGTTTGCACTAGAATGATGGCAGTGAAGATGGAGAGGAATGGAGACAGTCTGACTCAACTATCAAGTCCCCAGAGAGATTCTGAAAGGCCTTCAGTCCTTGTGATACAGTGGCCCAACCTTCTGGCTAAAGTGTTACAGTGACTGACACTCTATCATAAGAAAATGTGTTTCTCTTTCCAGTATTCTTTGGAAATTGGTGAAGCATAGAAGTTGCTGCTGTTGTTGTTCTGTAAATCTACTTGAACTAGATGTAGATCTCAGTGAAGATAAGACACGAATTCATTCTTTGATGTTTATTTTAGGAGTTGTTTCAAATCTTTGCTGCAGGAGAGGGTTATATATCCATTTGTTCATAAATTGCAGTTGATAACATTTGAGCAGCTGAAGTGAAAGTCTATGTATTATCAGTGAGATAAAGAGAAAGAGAAGGAAGGTGGGGGAGCAGGGAGGGAGGGAAGGAGCAAGTGGGGTGAGATTGGGTTTTAGAAAAAGGGACTCTGAATTCCCTTCTACACATTCTCCTTCCTTAATTTTACAAATTGCATGCATTCGTGGACACTGCATTTGTATAAATTCTATATATTTTTTAGTTCTTTTAAAGCATTTGAGTGTCTGAAGACTTTCTTCAAGCAGTACCAGATTAAAAATGGAAGACACAACATGGGTCGCAGGAGCACACAAGAAAATTAGAGGCTGTTGAAGGACTATATGTACTCTCCAAGCTGCTCCTAGCTTCAGAGTTCTGTGAAGAGCAGTAGGTAGATAATATCAGATAGCTGCACCTATATATCACTTATAATTGCTGTTAATTTATAACTACTTTATGAATATCATATAGTTCATTATATAGTGCAGAATCAATACCTACCAACTTCTTTGTTATCTTTATAACTTCCCATGATGGGAGAAAGCTTTCATTTGTCAGTACAGGGGATCTATATGTTATCAGTAGCTAATATTTTAAAAAGAAAGGCAAGTAACCAATGAACCTTGCAGAAGAACTTCTTTGTGCTTTTCTTGTCATGGCATACAGAGAAAATGATAATATTTATATTGCTTACTGGAGAACTGGAAGGGATTTAGGGGAGGCTATAAAGGTCTTTGTGGAAAAAAGCATTACATTTTCTTAACATTATATAATTGTGACGACACAAAGAATTAGAGATAATATTAGATGTTGAATTTATGTTATACTTCCAAATAAATTATTTTCAAATTTCCAATAGAAAACTTTAGTTGACTTTTATGTGCAAACTACTTATACCATGTTTTAAGCTTGAAGAGCTCTTCCCTGTCGTCATCGAAAAATGTTATGATGGAATTTCTGAGGATAAAATAATGAATACAATTGAGCTTTTTTATATAAGGTATTTCAAACGGGGATCAGGATATGCATACATTATTACAGCAGTCAACATGAAACAAGCTTAAATGTCACTAAAAGTGCATAAATATAAAAAAATAAGCCTCTGTCCTGTGTGTATGAAGACAGCTGGGGGCTGGCACTCACAACTAGGACCTCTAGGAGGACTTGCAAAGCTTTCCTGCCCCCCACAAACCTTGTGCCATGATCTTTAGGACTCCAGGAACTGAACTCCTCTACAATCTTCTAGGGTCCTGCTACCAGCCTACTACCAGCACATTCTGGAGCTGAAACGTGATAGGAGTCCATGTATAAAGCCCTTTCTTAGCCGTGGAGAAAGACTTCCAATTGTCAGATAACTGTAGGGATCGTGGGGCCTTCTCTCAGACCAGGTGCTTTGAGACCATCATCAAAGGAGCATCTAAATGTTGTTTCTAGTCAGAGGATACCAAACCAGGGTGTCAGCCCCTAGGTCCCACTTGGCCCCTCCAGGGCTGAGAGAATATCTTGCTCTAAATCTGCAAACCATTGCTAAAGTGCACTGGTTGGAAAGTTCTACTTTATAGAACATTGGTTGAACCAGGGTCTATGCCTCCTTCAAAACATGTGATTCATCTGCACTAAACATTTGGTAACTAGGTTTTCCACTCTTAAGTTTTACTACAGTAAAATGCCAAAAAAAAAAAAAAAAAAAAAAAAGGAAAACATTTCCATTTTCACATGTTACACTTTCCCTTAATGGGGACTTCGAGAGCGAGATAGATTAAAAGGGGGTATGTAGAATATTCTTTCTTTATATAGTCATGCATAGTATAGACGGCTGCATATAAACTCTGACTTCTGAGCGTCAGCTTTAAAGATTAAAAGTTTAAGGTGTGATTGATAGGGTGAAAAGAGAAATGACCAAGCTAACTTCTAAGGCAATACTCTCCAATATTAATATAATGTATGCATATATATATATATAATTTAAAATTTTCTAGTAAACATGAAAAAAGTAAAAAAAGGTGAATTTAAATTTTTTAAACAGTTTATTGAAGTATATCGTTCATACATGAACATACATAAACTATAACTGTTCAGTAAACATTGTGAACTTACAAAACAAACTTGTATAACATCATACAGGGCTCCCTCACATCACTCCCCCCCCCCACAAAAACCCTGCATTGTTGTGAAACATTTGGTAACAAATCATGAAAGAGCATAGGCAAAGTATTACTACCAACTATAGTCCGTATCTTACTCCCCTATACATTTTTAAAAGGATTTATTTGTTTATTTGCTTTTATCCATTTTTATGACCACCCCCCATTTTTGCTGTCTCTGTGTCCATTCACTGGGCAACTCTGTGTCCATTTCCTGCCCTCTCTTCTCATCCTTCTCCTCCTCTCTTCACTGGGACTAGATCCTCAAAACCTCCAATGTGGGAGACAGACGTCCTAATGCCTGTGCCACCTTAGTTCCTGGTTTTTCGGTGCAT
>PVKH010037666.1:0-11429 GCA_004027955.1 Chaetophractus vellerosus | reverse complement strand
ATGCAGTGTGTCTCTTTAGACTCCTAAGAGTCTCCGTGTAAGGCTGCCATTGGTTTGGAAGTCTGGGAAACGGGTGTATGAAATCTTTTAAAATGAGAGCCATGAATCCCAAAGCCAATTTCCTGGCGTTTTACTGCAGTGTTTGTGTTTAATAGTACCCAATAAATATTCCTTCAAAGAGGTTCAAGATCGGTTTTGCACTAGTGTCATTTCAAGTACACAAGGTTTGCAGGCCAAAAGTCATGCAGGGGTTTCTATGGTTTATTGTTGGGGAAAGACATCTGGACCTGTTAATCAGCTTGAGTAAATTACATTAAACCTCTATAGTGTTTGGCCGTTTGGGCCTGTGAAAGAGCAGAGTCAAGGCTAGGAAATGAGATGATCAGACACATGGAGCATCCAGTGACCAGCTCATATGGGAACATGGAGTGGACCTAACAACCTTGAGAGCCAAGGGCAAAGCCTTTGACCACAGGAGTTTAAGTTCCTGGGATAGTTTTGAAAGTTTCTGTTTAATTTACTATTCATTCTTTGTATTTCCCCTAGAGAACAGGGGCAGTGAAACCTCTGTGTGACAGAGCCTTGCAAAATTCTTTAATTACTGCTTCAGTGGGATGGCTACTACCATTATCACAAAATAAATAGGCAGATATTCACTAAGTGGGAAACACACGACATCTAAAATTTCTTTGCTAAAGTTTCTAACCACGTCTTAGCATCTTGAGGTCACACAGGTGGTGAACCAATCAATAGAGATCAGGAGTCCAAGACTATAAAATTGTAGGACAATTCTAAATTCTTCAGTGAACTGTTTTCTAGCTAAGGATTTAGAGAACTCTTAACTAGATTATGCTAATCTGGTAAATCTGATCTTGAGCAAAATTAAAAGCTATTAAGAGTAGTCAGGCAGGTCTTGGTGTCCACCTACATTATAAGATATTATGTGCATTTATTTTCCAGTGAGAAGGGTGTGAAGGAAAGTGAAGAGAGTCTGACACAGGTGCAGGAGGAGGAAAAAGGTGAGAGTGGAGGCAGCTGAGGTACAGGGGGTCAGGAGAGAGGCCAATTTGTAGTTGACTCAGAGGAAGATGAGGAGAGTTGAAGTTTAGATATTTACATTGTGTATATTTTTATTGGCCTTGTCTAAGGAGTCCTCAAGAGAAGCGATTTTTAAATTTTCATGTCTTTTAAATGTCTCTTAATACTAATAAATACTGATCATTAATTATTTAGACCTTTGAACCATTTACTTCTCAGATGCTATGAAAGTGGATTATTTGATGGAAATGTATTAAAATCTATAAATTAATTTGGGTATACTTGGCATAGTAAAATTAAACTGAGGTATAATTTGCCATGAATAACCTTCTTTTACATCCTTAAGAAAAGATTTGCAATTTTCTTCATATTGGTTCTAAGCATTCTTGCTAAATTTATCCCCAGGTATTTTGTATTTTTATTGAGAACTTTTTCCATTGTATTTTAAAAATGGTTATATAGAAAGATAATTGTTTTGTATATTGTTTTATAACTAGTCAGTTTACTAAGCTGTTTTACTAACACCAACATTTTTTTTCAATTGTTCTTTTGGATTTTAAATTAGATAAATATATTTAGGTAGAAGGAAGTGAGGCTGCTAATCTGCCTTCCCACACACAAAAACTTCTGTATCCACCCATTACCTTCTTATAGAATTCATGATGGGCTTGTCTGATGGGTCAGAATCCAGGACAGCTGAATGGGCCATTGTCATTATTGGGTACAACCAGGAATGGAATTAGTCTATGGTTTTGGTTTTGTTGTTGCTGTTGTTTTTATTGTCATAGTTATCAGATTTTGGTTATGCAAGTATCAAAAATAAACTGGGAATCTTTATATGTCTTTTTGTGGAATAGTTAAGAAAACACGGATATTTTCTGCTCCTTAAATATTTCATCTGTAAAAATCATCTGGAGCCAGTAAAAATCATGTAGGTAGTTCTTCGAAAAATTTTTAAAAGGTCTCCTTCATTATCACCCAATTCCTATTTTCTATTTCTTAAATCAATTTTGATCATTTCTATCCTCCAAGAACATTATAAATTTTATTCAGAAAATTTCATGGCATCTAAAATAATTTTAAATTTTCTCTGCATGTTATAAATGATTTTTCATTTCTAATAGAACATAGTCTTGTCCCCCCACTCCCAACTCTTCTTTATCTGTTTTGTTTTCCCCAAGATTTATGTATTTCCTTAATTATTTTACAGAACCACCTATTTGGTTTATTAGTAAATCTTCTTTCTATGCTTTTTAATTCATTCATTTCTGCTTTCATCTGTATTCATTCATTTTGCTTGTTCTATTGCTTAGCTATATTTTGTTAGTTCTCTAATTTCTTGAATTAAATTATTTTCTTAATATTTATTCTTTGGTATTTAAAAAGTGACAACATTTATAACAATGCAGTTTGCTTTGAATACAACTTTGACTACGTCTCATAAATTTGGTATGTAGGGTTTTTATAGTAGCTATTATCTAAAAGTCCCTAACTTCAGTGTTCATTTCCTCTATAACCTATAGTTTATTTAGAATGATATTTTAGAGTATACAATGGTTCTTAATTGAAATGCTTATTATTAATTTCCCTTTTCGTTGCTTTGTTTATCCGTTATCCAGTTTAAGAGCATCAGCTTCTTAGGAAAAAGGAATTGAGCTGGATTCTCTCTATTACCTCTATCTGACGTCTGAGTAGTCCTTGCCCTTTATGAGCCCCAACACACTTAGCTTAGATTGCTTGGTATCATAGACTTTTTCTAAATATCCATCTATCCTGTCTTTCTAAATAGGAAAAGCAACTTGAGGACAGAACCCACATTTTATTATCCTTTGTATCCCTCCATAGCAACTAGCACCTTAACTATACTAGGGGATCAATAAACATATATGTATTATTTTATATTTCAGGGATGGTGAGACTGAGGCACCATACACTTTGATCAAAGCCCTTGCCTAGTGGCGACATGATTAGCCATTTTTACTAAAATCTGCCTGTATCATATATTCTTCTTCTCGTGCTGAATTATATCATATTAGGGCATCCTTCCCTGATAATTACCATGGGCTTGATAAGTCATATGACTATTAATACTGATCCTTATTGAGCATATCTAATTCCAGGCACCGATCTATGAGCTTTCTGTAACATATTGTGTTTAAGAATCTTCACCATGGCTCCCTCAGGTAGATTAGGTAGCCGTTTCCTTACAGATGCGGAGCATGGAGCTAAAGTCAAGGTCCATGCTCAGGATCCCCCAGCTAGTGAAGGTGAAGCCTGGATTGGATCCCAAGTCTGTCTGTTCCTTTCACTTTTGCTTCACACCAATTTTGGTTAATTTATTCTTTCACCCACCTGCTCATTCTTTTATTCTGTCCTACATTCAATTAAGTATTTGCTGATTTATTTTTCCAGATACAGTACTGTAGTCAAGGAGCACAAATGTAAATAAAATATGGCTCCCACTTTTGGTGTCCTTCCAAAGTTCAAAGGAGCCTTTTCTTTTATATTACCAAATTTTAAAATGTTATAAGATGTGCTAATTGTAACAGGCTTCCCAGCTTCCCTTCAGTCCCTCTACTTTTCTGTGGTCTGCTCCTGTAATGTTCAGGTGTTTACATCAGGGTTTAACCAAGCCCATTCAGATTCTGGCTGCCAAAACTGGGGCGAGTGAAGTCACTGTATATTCTTTGTATGTGCAGAAAAAGCCCAGGGTTTTAATAGCCTTTTCCCACCCACCCTCACCTTCATTTCCCTCAGGACAATAACACAAGTTTCAAGCCAAAGTCAATTATGACAATGTTATTATTTCTTATAGGGAAAATTGATGTTGCTAACTTGCAATATGTGCCAGACTCCTGAAATTTACACAGTAATCATTCTTGGAGGCAGAGAAGTCAAACTTCAGAAACATGTTTTGCATGAAAGAAACAACCAGGGTCTTTGCTGGCCCGGACTGTTAGGTCATTTGGGCTCAGCATGAACTTAGTGAAATCTCACCCATGAGGAGATCTTTGCTCCCACATCTTGGCCTCCACACACCTGGCTCAGAGCCTGGAGGCAAGGCACACAAATGCCATGAAGCCACATGTCTGCCACCATGTACCACCTTTAGTTACAAAGGTTAGGCTAGATACAGAAATGAAGGTGGAGCCACTGGAAACTGCCTGCCTGATTTGACATCTATAGGATTTTAATTTTGCTAGGAGATTTGAGCTGTTACTAGAATCATCATGATCATCACCATTATGATCATCACACCACATTCCAGCATTTTCTAGCCCTTCATTCTGCCTTATTTCTTGACATCTAAAACTCTAATAATTATATAGCTTCCCTTCCCAATAAAAATTAGGGCAGTTAACTTTGTCTTGTTTATTGCTGTTGATATATATTCGTTGAATGATTGAATGAATCATGATGAATCACCATAATGGTCCTCATTGTTTTCATCTTATTCACCATCTTTACCATGATCTTCTCCAGTTTATTTTATCATCATAATCATCATCTTTTCCATCATCAATATCAATATCAATATCATCAGCATTTTCTCACAGTCTCACATGTCAGTAGTGCTTTACATCAATTCCATGATGCCTTCCCCTCCAAAGCCTCTGACATTATCAACTCCTCTCACCCCTGCAGCAAGGTAAGGCAAGTGGAGAAAAATTATTAGCTCCAGTCTACAAATGAGGAAGTTGAGCCCCAAAGAGATAAAATGGCTTGCTCAAAATCACAGTCTGGGGCAGAAATAGGGCCACTGTGCTTTGTGTTCTTCTGTCATAGTTCTATGACCCACTGCCTTTGCGAAGGGTTATTTACAAATGGCTCTGGAGGCAAGGTCCGTTTCGTCTTTGTTCTTTTACAACACTTCATAGTAGCCATTTAAGAATATTTGTTGAAGGAATAAATGGCACAAAAGTCCTCCATGAATTGACTTCTACCTTTCTCTTCAGTCTTATTTTGCAGCCTGATGCTCTAGCGAAGGAACTGTTCACGTACGCTGAGTAGCCCTGCTGCCGCACACTGCTATTTCACACACTGATTTGCCTGCCTGAAATATTCTTTCTCTCACCCCTTGGTCCTTGTCCCAGTCTTCCTAGTGGACACTTGTTCAGTGAAGCCTTTCCAGGCTCTCCCAACTAGAATTGACCACTATTCCCTTGGAAGGCCTCCTCTGCTGCAGCATCTTTGAAAAGGTGGGTTGGAAAATTAGTGTGATAGACTTTCAGCCCTTCGAGAACAGTAAGAGTAGTCAGGATTGTTCTTCACTCTATCCCAGCATCTAGCATTGACTGGTAATAGCAGCTAACATTTACTGAACACTTACAATCTACCAGCCACAAGTTTTATTGATTTATGTGGGTTATCCAGTTTAATTCTCATAACATCCCTATTTGAAGGAAGTGCTAGTATTGTCCAAATTGTATAAATGAGAAAACTGAATCTCAAAGTTGTTAGCAAGAACACATGGCCACTCATCTGGTGTGGTGCTTGGAGCTATGTACCCAGAAAAACATAATCTTAATCCGTTCCTGTGGATGTAAATAGGACCTTTTGATAAGGTAACTTCAGTCAAGGTGTGGCTCAATTGAATCGTCATGGGTCTTAATCCTATTATTACTGCAGTCCTGTATAAGCAGAATGAAATTCAGACATAGAAAGCCATTTGAAGAACCAAGTCAACAGAACCCAGGGAAGCCAAGAGAGGCCGCTATTTGCATTGCCATGTGGCAGAAAAGCCAAGGACCAAGGATCACTGGTCATCAGCCCCATAATGCCATAGTGTTCTGGGAGAAAGCATTGCCTTCTTATTGCCTTGATTTTGGACCTCTCCCGGCCTCTAAACCATGAGCCAATAAATTCCCATTGGTTAAGCCAATCCATTGCATGGTATTTGTTTAGCAGCCAGAAATCTAAAACAATCAGTAAACAAATGAGTGTACTGAAACAATTTGCCATATATTCACCTCCCTTTGTATCCCTAGCACCTAAACAGCAATATAAAAATGACTAATAAGAATGAATGAAATAATGAAAAACATTACATTAAATGGTTTCCCATCCCCCAGGGCATTGACTTTGCCTGGCCAGTGTATTACAGCCATCTTACTGAGTGATGCTCACATGGAGGTCCCTCTCACATCCAGGACATTTCTTCTTTTGTGTTTAAGAATAAAAGGAAACTGGTTTCATTGCTTATAACAACCCTCTCTGTACCTGTTCTGGTGGGAAGGTGTGGTAGGCGGTATTCACCACAAGGTAACTCCATTAACTTGTCTTTCTTTCCTTAATGCATTTCCTGTCTTACAAAAGGAAGCCCAGCAGCAGGGTCCCAGTTGCAGAGGCTGTGTGCTGTTTCCTTGTCCCTCCCCAGCCTGCCTTCCCACAAATTAATCTGACTAAGAAGGTGGTATTACCCACACTGGGTGCCTACTTCAACCTGCTTAGCAAAGTCACGAAGCCTCTTACCTATTTTCTTCTTAGAGTCCAGCCTAGGAAAAGTAACTTCTTATCAAACTCTCAAAACCCATAATCATAATAACAATGTCTTTGTGTCCATGGCAGCATATTCATAGTTGCAGAATGAAACACATACAGGGTAATTCTTTTCCCTTGATTCTTGGGAGGATCAAGGCTTCAGAACTCTGCTCCAAGAGAAGGAATTCACCTGCCTATGTTTGTCTTCACTTCTTTCAAATGCACTCCTTTCCAAAGCACATTGGACACAGCCTTAATGGAGAGCAGGGCTGCAATGCTCTCTAATATCGCTGGAGTCATGCCAGGCTTGCAAAACTCTTTGAGATCCTCTGGTATAATCACACTAACAATGATTCAATAAATCAATCAGCAAACAAACAAAGCTGCCATTTGTTAAGATGAGGCTTTAAATTCCCACTTTATAGGTGAGACAACTGCAGCTCAAGGAGGGTTGGTTACCACACTGGTTTAGTGCATAGATTTATCATCCAAGTGACCTTGGACAGTTATCTCAAGCCTTGATTCCCTCATCTGTAAAATGGTGACAATAATGGTATCTGTCACATAGAATGAGAGACAATGTATAAAGACCATTTTCTTTCTTGCTCAGCTGTATCTGTACTGCCTAATTTGATGCTTGGCACATAGAAAACACACAGTTAGTATCTGTTGAATGAATGACTAGCACCATGCATGGCATATAGTAAGTGTTCAATAGGTGTTGATTATTCTTATTTGTATTGTCCAAGATCACATGGCCAGTGAATAGCATAACAGGATTCAAAGCCGGGTCTTTGACAAGTCTGTGCTGTTCTTCCTTAGTGCTGCCTCTCCCTCATTCTTTCCTCTCCTTCCACCACCCTTGAATAACCTTATCCCTGAAGCATTGAAATGACTTTCCAAATGGATACCCTCACTGAACCCATTTCTACCCCATTTCCTAAAATAAACCTGATCAGAAAACCTTGAAGGTTACCAGTTGTTTATAAGAAAAAGCCCAGTTTCTGTAACATAACACCCAAAGACCCTATTTTCTCTGGACTCTATAACTCCTCTAAACTTCTCCATGATGCTTTTGTTGCAAACTCTGCATCTACCAGCCTGAATAACTCCTCATTTCCCAGAGTCCTCCCTCTTTATGTCTGTCATTCCTTCCCACTCTAATGTCCTTTTCTTAGTCTAAACTCTGTCCATTATTCAGCCAGCCCAATGAAGCATTCCTTAGCCAGGATCCCCTAAGGTTATCTTTCTCTTCTCCTGAATTTGACAACAATTCAATCTATGCCACTCATACGTCCCTTATTTTAAAATGTGTTTGTTTATAATCAAATTTCCCATGCTACTTGCATTATTGATTTTCAAACAAAGGTGTCTCAGTATCCCTTGGATAGGCATATGCTGTACGTATTATGATTGCACAAGTCATTTCTCTGTGAGCTTCAATTTACTCCAATGTAAAATGGGAATAATAGAGTCTACATTTCTGGGTTGTTGTGAAGGTCATAACAGAAAATGTTCAAGTACATTGCACATGAAATGTGCTTAATAAATAAAGCTATTGCTTTTTAAATATTTGTTTGCTAAATCTTGAGTAAGGATGGGCAAAGCATGTCCTAAGAATACCAAGTAAATATTTTTTTAGTTTATAAAACCAGCCCTGAAATCTCCATCTGGTCTTTGGTGGAGCCCAGTTTCTTACCTCTCAGGTGTCCCTAAGTTAATGGATGCTCTAGTGAAGGACATGAAGACTATCATGAATTTTCTCATTAATACAAACTTCATCCCCTTCCCTGGGGATGACTCCTTATTTCTGTACTAGTCATCCAGGCAAGGACCAGTATATGTGGGAAGATCAGCTATTGCTTCATGATTTGAGAACCCACAGACAACATTGCCATATATCAGACTCCTAAGGGGAGCCCAGTGAGAGGCCTTTGGGGTCCACTTGGGCATATGAAGGAGCCACAAGGGAGTCATGCCACTGACGATTCCCTCAACTCTGTAACTTCCTTCAGGGAAACCTTTCCCAGAAGATCTGGCCAGGGTACTTTCTTTTTGGCTCAGCCTGTTTAGATAAGATTAGTTTTTATGCCAAACCTGTAAGTGGAAGGGCTGGGATAATGTTAGCATGGGCTAGACCTTGTGCGGTTTCCTATTGTGATTAGCAATGGAATGGTGAAATGTCCTTGGCAGTTGTATTCTGTTGAGATTTTTCATTTCCAAAGGTCAGCTTGCAAGGGTGGAGAAGAGATTCTGATGAAAAGTTCCAAGCTTTGAAGGAATCATGGTCTCTCAGGCTTGGCCCCAAGGTTCCTGGAGTTCCTCTCTGCTGGAGAACAGAGGGAAACTTGTAGGCCCTGCACACCCAAAAGTGTACATACTAGACTTCTCACTTAAAAGGAGCACTGACTCGGGCAAGTACTTAAGAACTTAAAATTCCCCCTGCTGTGGTCAACAATTAGTATCTTCTCTCCCACCTACCATTGCTTGACAGTTCTGAGCTGTGTTTACAACCTCCCATGGACTATGATGGATGGGTGTTGAAGTCACAGCTAAGCATATTTATACAATTTTAATCCCAGAAGGAGCCAGGGCATTGGGTTGCAGGTTTAAGTGTTTGGATCAGGCTTTGGCTGCTTTCTTCCAGCCTCTTGGAATCATATATATAAATGAGAACCACTTGAGGCACTTGTTTAACATGTAGCTTTCTGGGGCCTAGCTGCAGACATTCAGAATTGGACTCACTAAAGTACTGGCCCACAAATCTGCATTTAACAAATTCCCCACATTATTTTTATGCAAATTAAGGTTTGAGAATCTCTGCTTCAAGGTAAGTGAGGGCTGAGTGCTGATGACCTTCAGTGTTACTAAACTAAGGCTTTGTTTTCATCCATTACTCATTGGCTAGAGGAAATCGACTCCCCAGTTTTAATCTGATTTGGAAGAATACATGAATTTCTTACACTGTGCCATTTTTGCATTAATTCTTAAACACATTTATTGAGCATGCCCTATGTGCCAGAAACAATACTAGATGCCTGGTTCAAAGAGGAGCAAGACATGGTCTCTAAATTCCAGGAACTTCTAATCTATTAAGAAAACAAATATGGCAATTAGGTGTTAAAAGGGCTGTGAAAGAGGTCTAAAATGGCAACACAAATGAAAGAGCAATGAATTCTACTTGGGGAACATGGTGGGAATCATAAATATTTTCACATAGTGAAAGATGTGTAGGTGTTCACCAAGCAGACAAGTTGGAAGAATAGCATTCTACACTGATGGAGCAAAGCCATAAATTTTAAAATAACAAAGCCATAAATTCTAAAATAGCAAGTTCTGCAAACTGAAGGTAATTCAGCATAGCTGGAAGATGGGACAATGGCTGGAAGAGGAGGACAGAGCAAGAAATGATCCATGGGAGATAAGGACGAGACTGATCATAGACAGCCATGCTAAGGAATGTGAAAATTATCTTCTAGGATAGTTTTCACAAAGTGTAGACCTCAGGGTTTCTGCATTAGAATAGCCGAATAGAATCAGGATTTCTAGAGTGGAACCTCAAACTAGATATTTTTACAAGCATCCCAATATGTCCGCCCCACAAAGTTTGGAAACCACTGCCCGATAATGTGAGCCACTGGAGAGCTTTGTGTAGGGGAGAGAGGTGGTCAGAAAGACTACTCATGGGGTGAATGATGGGTTAGTGGGAGTGAGGTTGGAGGCAAGGACCCAGGAGACTAGTTAGCAGACTATAGAAATCCTCCAGGTGAGCACTCTGGAAATGAAGGAAGGGGAATGGATTGGAGATATGCTAAGAGGGTAGGATTAATAGGATAGAATCTAAATGGAAAGTGAGAGTTTTGAAACAGTATTGATGTGAATTGCAAAAGATAGAATTTGTTGAAAGTTTTAACCACTTTTCCAAGGTCATTTCTAGTTTCATGTGACAAAAAGACTTTCTTTGTAAAGTCTGACACTGTATGCACTCTAGCACACATGCACACACACATTTTGAAAAGGCACAGAAGTTTGAGAACAGCTGTAGGCAGGATTGTGGGTGAGGATGAAGACAACTCTTTCCTCTTAGAAACATAATTCTGCTTCACACTCCCAGTAGCGATTGTGATGAAGATGTAGTCACTCATTTACTTGTTTGTTCAAAATGTTCTCTCAGATAATTGTCTCCAAAATGGCAGGTTCTCATCTCAAAGAAGAAAACACATAAGTAATAGAAGATTTCTCATGGAGTTGTTCAGATCATGCTGGCCAGCAGATTTTTCCCATGCTAGCGCATTTTCTGGACATTTCCAAAGAGCCAGCCCTTGTATAATAATGTAAGCAAAATGTATTAAATAACCCTACAGAAGTTATGAAGCATGCTGGGACCTGCCACTAACTTACTCCCCTGCAAATAAATTGAGCCCACCTAGATTCGGCATGTACTCCACACCTGTGAAATTAGAAAGAGTTCTTTAATCACTCTTTAAACAGAGAGGAGAGAATTTCACCAGCTGCCCTGTTTGTGGTCAGGGCGATGGTTAGCACCTGCCTCATTCTCTCTTGCCTATTACTGCATGCTACTGCAACTATTGGGGAAATCAGAAAGGGACCTCATTGTACCTCAAAGAGTTCAATCATGAGTTAAAACCATGGACCTAGATTGACTCTCATCTGCACTGATAACCAGCTGTGTTGTGTTTTGCTTTCCATTAATCTCCCTGGACCCCACTTTCTCACCTATAAGATGTGAATATTTATACCTGTTTCACTGGGCTAGTCATTTACCCATCAATCCACTCATTCAACAAATATTTATTGATCATTTATTTCATAAAACACATGGTGGGGAAAAAAAGACAGTACTTGCTCTCATGGGAGCTTATATTATTGTGGGAGGAGACAGATAATGA
>PVKH010037665.1:0-11436 GCA_004027955.1 Chaetophractus vellerosus | reverse complement strand
ACGTCTGCAACTTATTTTGAAATGCTTCCAAAAAATCAGATAGTTTGAAGGAAGGATAAATAGATATGTGATAAAGTAAGTACAGTAAAATAGTAAAAGGCTAATGGTAGAATTATATATGGTTGAATATAGAGGTGTTCACTGTAAAAATTCTCATCTTTGCTGAAGGTTTGAAAATCTTTATAATAAAATGTTGATAAAACAACTTTACCTCATATAAAATGTTAGGCTAAAAGAGATCACTTTCTCCACAAAGTTCACGTTCTAAAAAATATATATATGAATTGGAAGATTTAAGCATTAAATAAGACTACTAGGAGGAGATCAAACTAGATAAATCATAAAGAAGTGGTTCTTATGATGTGAAAAAAAAATAAGATTCAAATGCAGTTAAAAATTTTTTTTAAGTATCATGAAAATTCCTATATCAGTAATAATACAGGAAAAAGAAGCAACTTTTGTCCTTTTTTAAGCTACCTGAAAGAAATATAACTAACTAGATTCAGGAGTCAAACTCCTAAAATATAAAAAATGACAAAAGCTTTTCAATGAGAGTCTGCCTTTGTTTCTAGTAGTGTTAAAATCATCTATCTACAACGGCACAGAAAAATGTTTTTAACATAAAGATACAACAATTATATCTGTAGCAATCCAATTTTCAAAAAGAAATAAAAATCAGTATTTACATACCTAATATTATTTTTAAGAATTTTCAAGCAACTGAAGCATTTAAAAGTTGTGTGAGTCTTCTGTTCTTCCTGGACATCTCCTTCATGCTTGCCATAATAAAAGTCATTAACTAACATGATCAATTTTCCTTTCTCTGAATCAACAGTCTTATTTTTATTTGCTGTACTTGAAACTTCTGTTTTAGCCATTCCAAAAATGTTATTTATCATGTCCGGACAACAATACTGAAAGAGAAAAAACAGAAGTCTTATTTATCCCTTTAAAAAATTAGGTATCAAAAAAATGCTGCTTTGTTTACAACTAAGGCCAGATCATATAGAACTATGCTTGGTAATATATCTGGAAAAATATTCACTAAAAATTTTGGTGAACATACATAGACTAAAAAATTCAAACAATAAACACCTATTACCTTAATAAATAAAAAATAATTCCATATAGAAATGAAAAAACTTAAGTCATGGGCTGGCTATAGATCTAATAGCTTTTTCCTTCCAATTTACCTTTTCAGATGTAAATATTTAATAATTTGTTACTTAGTCAAAAATCATTCATTTAATATCCTATCTGTGTCAGGACAGAGAATAAAAAGGAAATGTAGCATTATATGTCATCATGCAATTGTTTAATTAAGAAGTGATGTAATAAGGAACTGGACTTTGAATATAGTTAACCTGCCATTCCCCAACTTAAGGTGCTAGAAAATGCATGGGAAATAAAGTAATAAGCATCAGTTACATCTTGAAATCTAGAAAGAGTAAATATTTAAAGGGGAAATTTATCTCATGAGTAAATTCAAGATATGACATAAACTGATTCTAATGTGGAATACTTTCATATATAAGCTTTATTTTCAAGAAGATATAAGTAAGTTATTTATTATACATAATTTTCAGTTGTAGGCTTTCTCTAGGGCAGTGCATCTCAGAGGTCAATCTGTGGACGTCAGAAGTGCTTGCTAAAATGCTAATTCCTGGGCCCCACTTCAGACCAACTAAACCACACTGTTGGGAAGTAGGACCCAGAAACCTATATTTTTAACAAAGCTACCCAGGTAATTCCTTTACAACGTAAAACAAATAACTTAAGCTCTTCCTAAGTGTGTTATTTAGTAAATTAGTAGCAACATAAAATGTGAAAATCTAAACACAACTCTATTCCATTTCTAACATAACAAAATCCATTCCTCTCCTGCCACATGAGAAATGCTAGATAGATGATGAAGCTTCTGTATTACATGGAAAGCTGAGTTTTTCCTTCAAGGTTGCCTTATTTTATTTTTGTCAATTCTGAAATCTACAAAAGAAAGAAAAACAAAGAAAAATCTAAAACAGATCCAGAAAATGGAAACAAAACAAACTTGGATAAAATGGGACCTCTAATGTGGCTTAACTTGTGCTTAAGAGTTAACGTTGCACTCATGAGCTGAATTAGGATAAATACCCTGACTCTTCAATATAATACGGTCCTCTGAAGACTACCACTCAATAAATTCGTGTAAATGAAACCATAACAAAAATAGGGAAATGAGAAAGGTCTTACTATACATGCTTCCAGATTTTTCTTGAGACACATATAGTATGTCAGATTATTTCTAAGGATTTGTTCCAGGCTAAGTTCCTTCTTTAAAATGCTATTTTTGATTGTAAGAAAAAATGTAGAAAAGAATGTTCCAAAGTAAATCAATCCACCAGCACTATTAGAAAAATGCCTCTTAATATATATCTTACTACAAATGATGTGAATTACAAGCATCATTTTGATAGACAAAATTACTCACCTTATCTGCAGCCTTCCTATCTGGAAGATCTCAAACAATAGTGAGAAAAAGTAATATCACTTGAAAATTATATAATAGTCTCCCTAATTATAAATCTAGATAATCTTATGCACATTATACCTGGCTTTCAGATTGTAGAACCTACTCTGAGGCGTATTTGGGGCTTGCTTATTTTTCTAATATCTAATAATCTAAATAATCTGATATAGAATATGCTACAAGGTTCATATTCTCCAGAAATGTCCAATTCGGTGCATTTACAGAAGTTAAAAACACCCAGAAATAATGATATATATAATAGTTGAATGACTGCTTGCTGTTCTTTTATTTTATTTTATTTTTACTGAAAAGTAAGATAAGATCAGATTTTAAAAATAAACATATACAAATCTTGTTCACAATCCTTTTTAAATAATGTTCCAGAGCCCTATAAAAGAGTAGAACAATAAACCACTGATAACCAGAAATGATAGTGAACTTGGGTGGGAGATTTATTAATGGAGAGAGTGAGAATAAAGTATCTTACAGAGAATAACCAACAGGCAAGAAAGCCATGGAAGAAAAGACAACTCAGCTTAGATTTAAGGTTTTATATAAAAGCAGAGCAATCTATGGAGGGCATGCCTAAGTTATGCTCCAAGATCAACTGTCATCTTTCATTTAGTTCTAACATAATTTTGGTACTAGCCCATGACTGCAACCCCTGGTTTGGCTTCCATCTTCCTGGCTTAGCCATTATATGAATGTTCAATTCCTTTAATGCCATATTCCTTAGTTTGACAAATATTATAAGCTACTGTCACCTGCACTCCTTGTCTTAGTTTGCCACAGGGTTGCTGATGCAAAGTACCAGAAATGCGTTGGCTTTTATAAAGGGAATTTTGTGGTAAAAGCTTACAGTTCTGAGGCTGTGAAATGTCCAAATCAAGGTACCATCAGTGATGCTTTCTCAACAAAGTCAGCTACTGGTGATTCTGGCATCCTGCCATGTGGAGATCAGGTATACGGCAGGGTTCAGCTATTCAGCAATGAGCTGCTCCATGGGTCCAGCCCCTCTGGGGCCTCTTTCTGTGCTTCTGTGCTTCTGTGCTCTGCTGATTCCAGACTACAGGACGTCTCTCAGTCTCTCTGGACTTTTCTCCTTGAACTCAGCTGAAGGCAAACCTGGAGTCTTCTCTCTCTCTACTTTCTCCTTGCTCCCACATGGCAGGATCAAACTGGCAAATTCCTTTTTCTGTGTGTCTCTTCCTCTGTGTCTATGTTAATATATAGCCCAGCAAGAGGATGGAAACCCAACCTCTGTCACCAATAAAAAGGGCCCCACTCACTATTAAAGAATCGGAAAACTGTAAATGTTGAAGAGGATGTGGAAAGACAGGAATGTTTATTCACTGTTGATGGGAATGTAGAATGGTAGAGCCACTGCTCACAGTTTGGCAGTTCCTAAAGAAATTGAATATAGACTTGCCACATGACCTTGTAATACCACTACTGGGTATATACCCAGAAGAACTGAAAGCAGTGACACGAACAGACATATGCACACTGATGTTCATAGTAGCGTTTTTCATGACTGCCAAAAGTTGGAAACAATCCAGGTGTCCATCAACTGAGGAATAGCTAAACAAATTGTGGTGTAAACACACAATGGGATATTATACAGTGGTAAGAAGAAATGAAGTTGTGAAGCATATGACAACATGGATGAACCTGGAGGACATTATGTTGAATGAAGCAAGCCAGACACAAAAGGACAAATACTGTATGATTGCACTATTATGAACTAAATATATTGTGTAAACTCATGGGGTTAATAATTAGAACAAAGGTCACCAGAATATAGAATGAGGTGAGAGAACGGAAAGCTGATGGTTAATCTGTGCAGAATTGGTAAAAAGATTGTTTATAAATCTTTGGAAATGAAAGGAAATGGTGAGAGCACATCATGGTGTTTGTGACTAGCAGAGCTATTATATGGATATGACAGTGGTTGAAAGGGAAAGTCTAAGGTCACGTATATTACTAGAAAGAAAGCTAAAAATATAACATGGGACTGTACAAAATAGTGAAACCTCATGTAAAATACGAATATAGACGATATTGCATATATAAGACTTGTTTTTATAAAATATAAATATACAAATAAACTAGAGAGAAGGAAAAAGAATAGCAGCTATATACGGCAGTGGAAGCACAGAGAGACTGAGAGGTGATGAGGTTTTTTTTGTTTGGTTGGGGTTTGTTTATTATTATTATTATTATTATTATTACTACTGGAATAATGAAAATTCTCTAAAAATTACTAAAGTGATGAATGCACAACCATATGATTATACCAAATACCACTGATTGTACACTTTGGATGGATTTATGCCTTATTAATAGGTATCAATAAAATTGTTTTTTTTTAAAAAGGGTCCCATAGTAATGGACTAATGCAAAACATAATCTTTGGGGCGGGGGGGAATTCATAAAAGAACTTGAAACTGTCACACTCCTCCAAGTAAATAGTCCATGTTCTGTTGCTTTGTTTGAAATCTAAAAATTTACGTAGGATTTTCCAAGAAAAGGGGTTGGGATGTTATTTTTAAATGGTAAAACAGGACTTCCTATATAAACATGCTATGTAAGTCAACATTTTCTGCTTCTCCTCCTGGAATTCATTCAAAAGCCATAGTAACCAAATTCTGCAAACTCAATTTCCAGTTAAACTAAGAGCGAAATAAAATCCAGATTCCATAATATAGAAAAGCAGTACCAAAAGCAGCCTAGACCAAGCAGAAGGCAGGCAGTTGGAAGTAGGTCAGAGAGGTCAGGATGGACCAACGGTGGCAGCTCTTAGAAAGTGCCAGCAAAAGTATACATTCTAAAGGTGAGGAACACCTGAAAAGCACAGCCGTATTCTTTATTTGAAAAAACAGGTGCAAAAGCTGGCGTCAGAAGGATGGCTGCAGAAGCTACCCAGATGTGGTTTGGTATAGAGAAACAGAGAAGGCAATGCTACATACAGAATCACACAAACAAGTCACACTTGCATAAAGCAATCTGCCTAGTGGCAACAGAGTTGTATAAACCAGGTAGTAGAGGCTGTTAAGGCTATGCCGTCAATCCCCAATTCCCAAAAAGACCCTTGTACAAAATAGCTGGCTCACAAAGATATAACTCATTCAATAAGATAGACACGTACACCTAAACAAAAATACTTCAGGACAAAGGGGGAAAAACAGGAAAAGGTTAAACTGAGACAAAAACACTCACCAAATGTGAAAACACTGGCCAAAATTTTGCCACAAATTTTAAAAACTTAATGAAGCAGTTGTCTCTATTTGGAAGATCACAAAGCAAGAAAAGATGACAAGACAATAAGAAGACATGAAAAGAGTGACAGAAACAAAGGGAAAAGTAGAGGAAAAGTAAAATCAGAGAGAAAAAACAAATTAGAAAAGTGTACATGGATGAACAGAGTTTTCAAAATAAAATAAAGGACACAGATGCTATTAATGAGAAAAGCAAATGAAATTTAGGGAGAAAAAAGCAAAAGAAAGAGTTCAAAAAGATTAGAGAGAAAATGACAGATATACCAGGCAAAGGAGAGCTAACAAATGCATATTGGAGATACCCACATACACACAAAAACAAAACAATTGAATGGAATAAATATTTTAAATTAAGATTCAAGAAAGGTGTGCTACATTAAAGGAAGTCATAAATATACAAGACGATAGAATGTGTTGTATGCCAATGAAAACTGACCCAAAGTTCCCAACAAGTCAAATCCTTGCAACATTTTCAGTCTCCAAAAATAAAGAATCCTGTGGACAGCCAGGCAAATCAAATATCTTTAGTGTTTAATACCCATACCTATTGCTCAAGAATAGAAGACAAACAACCCAATTAAACAATGGGTAATGGACTTGTATATATATATAAATGGTCAAACCAAACCCCCCCCAAAAAAAAAACACACACACACATATAAAAAGATGCTGTTCTAGTTAACTAAAGCTGCTCAAGCAGCCCCTATAAAATGAGCCATGCCTTAACTGAAGTTTCAAACCTAATCAAAAGGTCCTACTTTCAATAGGTTTACACCCTCAGGAATAGATTAGCTTTAAGAACATGATTTACTGGGGTACATACAGTTTGAAACAATGCAATCCACCCTCTGGACACCAAAAAGATAGGTTCTTTTTTTTTTTTCCCCAACTTTTTCATGTGAGTTTTGTAGACTAGATGGTGCTTATAGACAGGGACTCTGAATTTTTTTTTTCTTTTTTAAGATTTCCTAAGGAACCAACCCACTGAATGCCTAGAAATGGAACTGCATTGATGAACAGTCTGTATTTTATTTTTATTTTTATTTTTTTTTGTTACATATCCCCACCTTTCTGCTTGCTCTTGCTGTGTTCATTTTTGTGTTCTTCTGTGTCTGCTCTGTCTTCCCCCGTTAAGGGGACGCGGCCGAGTCAGCTCACTACGCAGGCGGCTCTGCTCCGTTCACGGGTGGCTTTTTTTTTTTTTTTGCTTCCCTTCGCAGGCGGCTTGCCCTGCCTGTGGCTGCTTTTTGCCCTGCCCCGCCCATGGCAGCTTGCCGTTCTCAAGGTGGTCTGCCTGCCCGGAGAGGTCCCGGGGAACTGAACCCAGGGCCTCCCACGTGGTGAACTGGTGCCCCATCCACTGGGCTACAGCCGGCCCCCAACAGTCTATATTATAAAGAAACAGAAATGTTTCTTGTTTCTAATGATGATAAGAGCTTTTCCTTTTTGTCTATTTGAACTTTGTACCTAATTTAATATTTTCACAATTATGATCTCATACAGCAATTAAATGGAGAAGTTATACATACATATACATAAACACAATTTTTAAAAAATGATAAACCACTATTTTTTTTCAAAAATTCTACAACTGATTTGTTGCTTGAAGCTTCTATTTTGTTTTCTTTGTTCTTCCTGAATCAATAACTCCAAAAAATATGAACAAACAAATATCTGGTGCTCAAAAATAATCTTAGAGTCTAAACTAATTCTTTGGATCCAATTATTTCTTTTTCTTTTTTACTTTTTTCCCTACGTTTACCCAAGTTTTCTTTTAATCATCTTAAGAAGAAGATGCAGAGTTTTGTTCTATATGTGTCCAAAGGGAGACATTTTAGACCAGCAGTTTAATCACAGTCTACTTATTTAAAACTCTGCACTTGTAGCTCAAAATACTTTTATTTGAGGACAGAGCCACGTGTAAGGATGTATATTGTAGGTTTTTCTAATCTGGTTATCAATCCAAAGTTTTCTAGAATGCCCACTATATGCCCAGACCTTATGTTCTAGACCTTAGAAAGAATAAAGACATAAAAAATTTGATGTCTTACAACCTGACTAGATAGAATGGTCATATAGCATACATGAACCTTTTGGGCATGGGTTCTAATTTATATGGTATTGGCTGAAAAAGACAGAAATTCAAGGAAGGGCATTGTGGAATGGGACTACAGGTGATGGTAAGACTTGAAGCAAGCCATAAATAAAATGTAGACTGTGAATAAACACAGAGGTACAGCACAGTAAAGGTACTGGGACAGGACTATGTTACCGGAAGGATGTGTGTCAGCTTAACTGACATCCTGTGGCTAGTTTGAAAAGATAAGTTATCATATGCAAAATATATTCAGTCCATCACAATATCCCAAAAGCCTTAAATCATTTCAGTAACAATATTTAGTACAAAGTCTCATCAAAATCAGTTACAGGTGTGTTCTGTACTGGGCCACAATTCCCCTCTGGCTGTGGATCTGTGAAACTTAGAGAACAAGTTATCTGCTTTCAATACACAAGGGAGGGATAATCATAGAATAAACATTCCCATTGCCATAGGGAGCAACTAGAAGGAAAACAGAGGTCATGTGTCCCAAACAATTCCAATACCCTGCAGGGCATACTCTACTAGATTTCAATGTCTGAGAGTCATCTATAGAATGATGCCTTGTCCTCTGGGCTTGACATAGGGGCAGCCCCACCCTTTCCAAGGGCATGTGCAGTGGTCATGCTCTCCTTGAACACAGAGGTGAAAGCTCCAATATCTTCAAGCAGTGGAGTGATTGCCAGGCTCTTGGTACCACCCTTGTCAAGCATCGTGGTGGCAGCCAGTTTCTCCACAATCTCCCAGGCATCTGAGACACCTGGGGTGGTAACACTCTTCCTGAACAACAGGGCAGAGGCTCAACCCTCTCCAAGCTTAGGGCATACTCACTCTTTCCACATATATGGGTGAGTCCACTTTTTTGGCCCAAGAAGATGTCTTCAGTCCAGACCTCCACTTCCATGGTTCTGCCTTTGAAGTCATTTAGCATTCATTCTGTCCCTTTTCTGTCCCTTGGGTGGCAGTGGTTCTGTTCATAATGATCTTGCAAAAAACTTGTCAGTCTTGCATGTAGTAACAGGGGTTCAGACCATCGGATAGTAGGACTTTCCACAGGTCATTCCTGGATAACTGCATTTCAATCCTGACTTGTACTGGAATGGCTGACTGGTTCCATACCCAGTTAGATCACCCCATGAAGCACTACTCTCTGGGGACTCATTTTCTGGAAGCTTATCATTTTCCACACCATAAATTTCTGGTTTCTTTGTGCCCAGGAGTTCAGTTCTCAGCTTAACCCTTTCATCTCACATTTTACCATAAGATGCAAAAAGAAACCAGGCTGCAGTTTCAACATTCAGTTTGGAAATCTCCTCAGATATTCAGGCTTGTCACTTTCAAATTCTGTCTTACAACTGACACCAGGACTCAAATTTGACAAATTTTCTGCCACTTGAAAACAAGGGTCACCTTTTTTTCCAGTTTGCAATGATATATTCATCATCTCTTTCTAAGGCCTCATAGGAAGTACGTGTAGAGACCATATTTCTACAAACAATCTCTTCAAAGCAATCTAGACCTTTGTAATCAATCACCTCACAATTCTTCCAGAATCTAGCCCTTACCGATTTGTAGAGTTATCCCCACATTTGTGGGATATGCAATAGTAGCATCTTGTTCTTGGTGCCAAAGTCTGTTCTAGTTTGCTAAAGCTGCTCAAGCAGATACCATATAATGGGTTGGCTTTAACTTGGGAATTTATTATTTTGCAAGCTTACAGTTTCAAGGCTGAGAAAAATGTCCAAATCAAGGCATCATCAGGCGATGTTTTCTCCCTGAAGACCGGCTACCAGCTATCCTAGACTCCTCTGTCACGTGGTAAGGCACAGGACGACATTTGCTCTTCTCTTCCCTTCTCTTCTTGGTTTTGTTCCTTACAGCTTCTTGCTTCCATGGCTTTCTATCTTTTTATCTGAATTTCATTCTCTTATAAAGGACTCCAGTAAGAGAATTAAGGCCCACCCTGGGCCACACCCTAACTGAAGGAACTTCATCAAAAGGTCATACTTACAATAGGAATAGGTTTACACCCCCGGGAATGGATTAGCTTTAAGAACATGATTTACTGGGGTACATACAGCTTCAAACCATCACAGATGTTTAACATCATTAGCCGTCAAGGAAATACAAAATTAAAACCACAATGAGTTACCACTTCAAACATACTAGGATAGCTATTATTTTTAAAATGGAAAATAACAAATGGAAAGGATGCAGAGAAATTAGAACCCTTGCACATTGTTGGTGGGAATGTAAACTGGTGCAGCCACTGTGGAAAAGAATTTGGTTGTTCCACAAAAAGTTAAAAATAGAATTACCATATGACCTGGCAATTCCACGTCTAGGTACATACCCAAAAGAATTAAAAGCAGGAACTCAAACAGATATTTGTAAACCAATGTTCATAGGAGCATTAATCACAAAAGTCAAAAGGTGGAAACAACCCAAGTATCAATCTACAGTGAAGGGACAATCTAAAAGTGGTATAACATACAAGGGAATATTATTCAGCCATAAAAAGGAATGAAGTTTTGAAACATGCTAAAACAGGGATGAACCCAAAATATTATGCTGAGTAAAATGAGCCAGATGTAAAAGGGCAAATATTCATGATTCCACTTACAAGAATTATCTAGAAAAGGCTTTCTGTCTTCATTGAGACAGAAAGTGGGTTAAAGGTTACCAGGGGTCAGGTGGTAGGGGAAAGGGGTGTTACTGCTTTAAATAGTAGAGTTCCTGTTTTAGGTGATGAAAATGTTTTAGTAATTGATAGCAGTGATGGCTGCACAGTACTATAATTACTATCGCTGACTTGTACACTTAAAATGGTTAACATTTATATAATACAAATCCCATTTTATCCTAATAAAATTATTTTACAAGACTGAATAAACCATAGTCAAATAGTTCTGAACATGAAAGAATTCATCAACATAGTAGTGGTATTACTGGGTTCACAAGGCAAATATACATTCAGCTTCCTTAGAAACTGCCAAAGAGTCCTTCACAGTAGCTGTACCATTCACCAACAGTGATTAAGCGTTCCTATCTCTCCACATCCTCTCCAAAACTTGAGTTTTCTGTCTTTTTAATAGTGGCCATTTTAAAAGGTGTGAAATGATATTTCATTGTAGCTTTGATTTTCATTTCCCTCATCACTAGTGATGTTGCACGTTTTTTAGCCATTTCTATTTCTTCTTTGGACAAAAGTCTATGCAAAAGGACAAATACTGTATGATTGCTCTATTACGAACTAACCATATTGTGTAAACTCACAGAGTTAATAACTAGAATACAGGTGACCAAAAAATAGAACAAGATAAGAAAATGTAAAGCTAAGGTTTAATCTGTGCAGAATTGGTAAATAGGTCGTTCATAAATCCTTGGAAATGAATAGAAATGGTGAAAGCATATAATACTGTTTGTAACTAGCAGTGCTGATATATGGGTATGACAGTGATTGAAAGGGAAAGTCTAAGGTTATGTATATTATTAGAAGGAAAGCTAAAAAAATGTTAACATGGGACTGTATAGCACAGTGAAACATCATG
>PVKH010037664.1:0-11427 GCA_004027955.1 Chaetophractus vellerosus | reverse complement strand
ATCATTTGAGGGCTCAAGGAAACACAGATTTGTAGGCATCTGCAATCTCTGCCTTCCTTTGTCAAAAGGCAAATGCTCCTGGAAAGAGACTGTTTTTGTTTCTCCTGTAAAATGAAGCTCATATGTGGATACTGGAGAAAATAGAATCTCAAGTCCTAACTTGGAAACTTGGCCCCAGGTAAGAGACACTTCAGCAGCTAAGGAGCAGTGTGAGGTAGAGGAATGGAACATTCAAAGGAAACAGTAGGATTGGGGAGTAAGGAAGGGGATGTAGGAGAACATTTTCCTAGAACCAGCTCTATAGTGGAACATAAAGTCATTCTGCAAGTCATACAGGAGAGAATATCTTTTAAGTTAAATACCTTGAAATGAGGTCCCTTTGCTTTTATTAAAGAAATTTTATTTGGAGAACATAAAAATAGTGCATTGATTTATAGCAAACTGCAATCCATGGTGAACATTGTGGTAGTACATTTCCAATTTATTATCAGCAGTAGCCACAATGATCTCATTCATTAATTCAGCCTATATTAGTGGAGTTAGCCTGTGTGGTGGGCTGAAAATTTCATCAACAGTCCACTGACCAGAAGGCTAGTTCCCTGGAGTCATATGTAGCTCTTTTATACAACAAACAAGGGAAGACAGTCTAACATGGGTCTCCTATCATGATGCCTCACTTAACATGATGCCAAATTGGTGCTGCCATCTCATGGAACATGGAAAATTTAATTTGTAGGCTTTTTCTGTTCTTACTATGACAATTTTGGTACCAGTCAAGAAGGAGGTATGAAAATTATAGCAGTATGTTTGAAGCTTCTGCATTGGTTCAAATTTCCTTGTTTCACCAAAAAGAGCAAAAATTTGTAACTTAGAATATGTATTTACAAATATAAATGCATAGGAAATACCCATATATAAACTGTGCTAGTCTAAGCAACTTCATAAAAAGTGGCAACAAAGCAAAATTCTTGAATCTACAATGCCATAATTCTGCAAGTTTTTTAGCATCAAGCTGTGCTAAAGATAGTAATTTGTAATTGTTTCAAGAAGAGGTGGGGATGAAAAATCATGTTTCTTGAACAAATACAATTATCCTTAGTAATTCTATCAGACTACTTGACAAATAACTGTTATATTCCATAAGTTTAATTTTCTAGTACTGAATCATCTTTTATTTAATTATTACCATTTCTAGCTGCCTTGAACATGTATGGCCTGCTTACTTTTACTCTCAATTATCTTCAAAATTCTTCTATAATTGTCTATCTTGGAGTTTCAAAAGTTATCCCACAACAACATTTTTCTTGCTTTAGGTATACAGAACAGAAATATTTTTGGTATAATCTTTGTCCTTACAGAAGCCAAATGATTTCTGAGAAAACAGTGGGTGGGCGAATAATTTAATAAATTAGGAAAAAATTCTCATAAAATATATGGAATACAAATTGGACAAGTATAAGCCAGAACTAGAAAAATATAGGAGACATAAGGTTGAAGAATGGAAGGATTTTTTAAAAAACTGTCATGTAGTCTGCATTTCAAACCAAATAAAGTTTGATAAGTTGAGACTGTACAAATAAATAAGATCAGGAAATTATTAGTAAAAATAATGGCAGGTAAAAAAATCTAGAATACAATCTTGCATTCTCATAGCATGTGCTATGTAGCTCCCAAATAATAATGGAATGCTTTAAGATTGAAGCACAATCATATTTACCTATAGATTCCTTACCATTGCTTAAGTATATGTGGCACTTACAGTATGGTTTGAGAAACAAAATGTATTGATTATAATTTATGACTTTTATTAAATATACATTGATTCACTTGATTCTTAAAACAATCATATTGAAAGCAATATTATTAACTTCATTTTACATACGGGAAACATGAACCTTAATGAATGTAAGTAAAATGGTGAAAATCACATAACTAGAAATGAAAGACTAAGTCTGGAACTTAGGACTAGTTAGAAGCCTAAATCCAAATTCTTAACCATTGTGCTTACTGCTTTCCTCCATACAAAAAGACCTTTTCTTCTCCTCCCTGGGGAAGTTGTTATGCTAAAAATCCTAGATATAAACAAGAGAATCAAATTCAGTGCATTACGGTGTATCACTTCAAAAATAATGGACTTATTTTCTGATGATCTTGTATAGGGTTAAAATATGGCTCCAGAATCTGCTTTGCTTGAGAACTGGCCCTACCAATTTGAGAAAGTCTATGATATCATTGTACCTCAGTTTATTCCTCTTTAAAATGGCAGTAAATATAAAACATACTTTATAGGTTTGTTGTATTACATGTATTCAAATGAAAAAGTTCTACAAAGTTTTTTATAAATTTTAGTTAAAATTATTATTATTATAGAAATTTATTTTAAAAAGTAGCACATTTTCTTCAATTTTTGACTCACTTGTTTGCAGATAACCAAAGGCAATGTTTTTAAAAATAGAACTTTGAAACTTCCTTTAATATTGTCCAAAGTCTATGAGTTTTCTAAGTACAGAATCTGAACTTCCTTCTTCTTTGAGTTCCCAGAATCTGGCATGTGTAGAACTCTACAGGAACGTTTATTAAGCAAATTAATTGAATACCTAAGTCATATTTACTTGAATCTTTGCATCCAAATATTGGAAGATTTTTCATTTTGCAATGATCTAAATAATAGTCATAATGATTTAAAATTCACAAATGACTTTTATATATTATCACATGTGTGCTCACCACAACTCTATACAATATCAAATGCATTAAATGTATTAAATGCTTTTTATAACGTACTCAAATACTATTCACTGAAATTCTCGTATGTACAAGACACTTCACTAGGTGATGTTTGAGAGTGAGTATAAACATCTAAAATATTCAATTCCTTTACTCAAGGAAATTTTAATATGAGCCTAATTATATAAATGAATTTTAAAAAAATGTGTCATGTCTTGTGGAGGGAGGACAATATCAGTAATTGATTTTCTTGTCTGGAAATAAAGATGTTAATAACAATCTCTACCTTCTTTTTAGTGATATGTCTAAATATGCACACCCTTGTATATGTGCTAAACATCCAGGTAACATGGCAGCTGCATGATTTTTCTCTGGTCTCTTCCAAAACATTACTAAAATAACAATAAAACAATACAACTATGAAAGCCTGCTAAGACAAAGACTGATAGAAATCAAAATAGCAGGTTTGAAGGAAAGAAGCAGTGATCACTGACACATCAAAGAGACAGAAATTAGAGTGTATGTGCTAATAGAGAAGTAGTCAATTTGCTTCACAGATCTATGGAAGGGCTCAGGTTTAAGGGACTCAGGTGGGAGGGATGAGAGGAAGTCATAAATATTTATATAAAAAATATCAGTGCCTTTTACCAAAGAGCTCCGGCTCTTCTTTTCCTGGGCATATTGTGGGATGGTACTTCCTGGACCACTTATGGGTAGACAAGACCATGAAATTCATCCTGTCCAATTAGTTGTGGGATGAAGTAAATAACCTATGTCACTTTTGGTCTAAGGACATATTAGCTTATGTGAGGCCCTCCAGAGATTTTTCTTCTTTCTAGAAAGGTGACCAGCAAAGTGTAAGATGATTTTGAATCCCGGAATGATGAGAACTAGAATTCAATCTATGAAGAGCATGTAGTATGATTAAGAAATAAATCTTTGTTGGTTTAAGGTTAAAGGTTTGGTGTTGGTTGTTACTGCAGCAAAAACCTATTCTAACTTACAGATACAGTCTAGATGGGGAGCTAGTTTACTTCCCTCACTTTGTACAACTAGAAAACTCCCCCATTCTTAGGTTTATTTTCTAGTGAAACTGAACTGACCAGGTTTCAGGTCATCATGCAAAGTAGTTAGTGGTAAGTTAAAGGCTTGAAATAAAGAGTTTATGTGAAATACAGCACATTAAATGGTGGGGCCAGAAGCCCTCTGCCCCTGCCCAGAAAGAAGAAAGTGGACATACATATGCATATTTGTCAGTGAAGGACTTGGGGAATTCTCTATAGTTATTGATTAGCTTTAGAGAAAGACCAACAGACACTGCTATTTTGAGTTTCCTTAATGAAAATAATCTTATTTTTAAAATAAGAAAAATATAAAATATCAAAATTCATGGCAAATATAAGGGTAGATATTGTTTTGTGAATGTCTGTTCTAGTTATGGCTATGTGCGTTTGTGTGTCTATTTAGTGTGTGTGCTAGGAGGTGATAAAATATATATTTATTACTGGAGATGCTAGATGTAACAAATAAAATTCCAGGATTGCCCAGGTAAATTTGAAGTTTAGTTTACTTTTTTGGGCATTAAAAAGATGATATCCCAAACTTTTGTAAAAAATAAATAGAAATGTTGTGGTATTTAATTGAGCAAATCTCTCCAAAAGCAGAACAAAACAAAATAAAATAGACAAGGACAAACAGCCAAAATAGATAAAGAATTAGAATATCAATCTGGGGAGGGAGGTCTGACATATTTTCTGTGAAAACTGAAGACGGGAAATTATCAAAGAAATAATACAAGAGCATTTCCTGAACTAAAATCATAAGTCTTCATCTAGAAAGTGCTCCATACTATGCAAGATAAATCATCCATGCTAAATCGCTTTGCTATGAAATTTTAGAACATCGGAAATAAAATAAAAGACCTCCAAATAAGAGAAACACTGATCTCAAGCAAAGTCTACAAAGTAGAAGAGCGATGCCTATACACTTTGCAATACAAATGTTTTTAATCTAAATTTCTACCGCCAGACAAACTCATTATCAATTGTAAAGTAGAACAAAATTAAATATATATATTTATATTAAGGACTTCAAAATGTACTCCACTAAGGCAAGGAAACAGACTGAAAATTAAAAATATAGGAAACAGGTATCTAGCCCATGAGAGCCGTGAAGGGAAGCCTCAGCTTGAAGGCTTTGCTGCAGACATAGGATTCAGATTGGAACAGGAGGAAGACATACTTAGGAGGGGAAATGGAACTGATTTATGAAAAAGAATAACGTTCTCAGTGGAAAATCTGGCATGTACAAGGAAGTTGTTTCTGATCAGAACATTTACATATGCAGCTGAAACATGAGCAATTAGTAACTCCTGGAAATAAATATTGTTCACAAATGGCACATAAAATAAAATACTACTAGATTCAATGGTGAATAACGTTTACATAGTCATAACAATATAAATCAGGCTATTAATTAATTAAATATTGTAATATTACTATCTTAGGTGATGCTGTAGAGAGAAAATGAGAGGAGGTTTAGTGGTGCAAAAGCACTAAATACTTCTCTACCATAACAGGAAGTCAAATGATATTATCCAAAAGAGGTAAATCAATAAATAGCAGTACAAAAGTACTATTCTAAACCAGGATGAAAAGAGTTGAAAATGTTGGCCTCTCAATATCGGGAATAGCGGTGGGGAGGGGTGTTATCAAGACTAGCAATAACCTCTACTCTTATATTTAGATTACACATCATGTAATGACTGGCAAGCTGGTCAAGGAGTTGGTCTTTTATTGTGGCTTGATTCCAAAATATATTCTAGCAGGTACATTAAAAAATCTGCAATCCTATATACATTATGGACTTGATTCATATACATCTATTTATCTCTATCTATTTACCTATAATATTTGAGGCCTATTTCTTTTCTACACAATTCAGTATCATATGGATACTATAGTACCACAAAACCACTTCTTTCATATATATAATTAATTGTATCATTTGCTATTGTATGTCTTCTGCATCATAAAATATGTTTTCTTTCACAACATCCTTATGATAACCTATAAGTGTCAATCACCTTTTTTCTGGGCCATCACAATAATTTTTTTAGACATAACAAATGAGATGTTTTATTTGGGAAAAAGTCAGAATGTCATTTTATTTTACATAATGGTAAGATAAGGTTATGACTGAGATTATTTTTTCTGCTCTGAATTTAGTAGTATATTGCTTTTAAATGTCCTGATGACTTTTGCTTTTTCCCTTCCTATCTCAAATGAATAGTGTTAATGACCTTTAATAACCTACATTTACAATGTCATGGCCTGTGGTTGCTACTCTTTTGACTAGATCAAACCGTCGAAGTCAATCATTTCTATCATACTTTAATTTCATTAAATGATATTTCTTTTGCAACTATAGATGCATAGGAATGTTGTTGCTATAAGGGGTATGTTAAAGTCCCCAATATTATCTATGTCCGTTCAATCAGATCATTATATTATAACTGTTTACACACACATATTGACTACATTGAACTCAATGACTTCTTTGGCTTTTCTTTATTTGTTATAAAGTTTATCCTGCTCACCTCCTGGCAGCCTAGAGATTGCTCCTCCTTCCTCTGCATTGAATTTTCAGCATTTAACTCTTCCTGACAAGGAAACCAAGTGTGACGGGAATTGTTCTTTTATGTGTGTCATGTAAAATCTTATTCACACCAAAATTTATTTCCCCTTCACATGTCATGTTTTGTGTGTATATTAAAAGCTGATGAAGCTCACAGCAGTATACAAACCACCACAATGTCCTGTGAGAATACTTATATATATATATATCCCTGTAATCTGTTTACTTTATCTCTACCAACACCACCTTAGCCAATCTGCAGTGACAGTCTACTGGTTCTATGGACTCCTACAAAAAGGCTTTTGCATATGCTGTTCTCTGTGTTCAGAAACTCTCTCCTTTCCACCTGGCCAAGTCCTACTCATTGTTCTCATCATAACTCAAGGATCATTTCTTCATCTTGATGTGGTGAAATGCCTCTGCTATAGGCTCTTTTAGTACTGCTTACCTCTTCTGAAATATAGTCATCTTCAAAATATGTTGCTATAATTTTATTAAAGGTCTATAAGTGCCATGAGTGCAGTGATTAGATTTGTGTTCACATACAACCTGAAGAGAGCTTCATATATATTCATTAAATGAATGAATTGTAGCTTTCTTTAATAATTTCATCATAATGATCAATGTGTGTGTTGGCTCTTAATCTTCTAATGGCAGGGCTATTTGGTAAAGTTAACTGGGAAATTGCTTTAATTTATTAACTAGTGTTGGCAAAATTTTTTTCCTAATACCCAGACAAAAGAAGCATTGACTACAAATTCAGATCTAACTTGTTGATTCCTTTATTTTTGTCATTTCCTTAACACCCCAAATTATGTGGTAGTCTTTAAAAATATTCTTTCTGTTTAAGTGGCAAGTCTCCTGAAAACATCACTTAGTGCTATCAGCTTTAGTTTTGAAAAGAACAAGTTGTGGCCCAGACAATCATTCAAACCCCTGGCCTTCTCCAGATCTGAACATGCTGTAGTCAAGGAGCAAGCCCTGTTTTATACAATAATCAAGAAAAAAATGGTTGATTGAATTATTGCCACTCATTAAATGGCAACTGAACACTCTAACGTCTTCTGTGAGGATAAAGAAATGAATTGAACAGATATCCTCTCTGCAAGAAACTTACAATTTTGCAGAGGAAATAAAGGTAGTTCATAGAAATTATAACATAAATTAGTGACTAATATAGGCCCCCTAGTATATGAAAATAAAAAGTTACATCTTTTACTTTGTGTTTTCAGAAATTTTCTTTCAGTGAAAATTATCTTCCTGGTATTAGAAGTTTGGGGACACTTCAAGACTAGAAATAAGATACTAATATATTCCTCCCCTGAAGCCTGTCCTGCCCTCTACATTCTAGAGCATTGTCACTCTTCTCTTTGTCTTTAACTTTCCTTGCATCTTCAAATTAAAATTGATTGCTTTCACAGAATGATCTGCCCACCTGTTAACGTTAATAAGGGAATGATATATTATTTTAATTGTGTTTGCCAATTTGAATTTTATAGAACACTTTCTCTCTTCCCTTTCATAATCCTTTTTTTATGTTTTCAGGGTAAATGCTGGAAGGACTCCAATTTTGAAGTGTCAAATTATCAAGTGAAATCATGAGAACAATTTATAAAACAGATAGCTGGAAATTAAAATACAAAAACTGCTTAAAATAAAATATGTGGAGGAATTCTCTTGTTGCTGCCATGAGACTCTGCAGAACAGATGGAACTGGCTCTCCAGGTTGTACTTGGGTACCTGCTGTTTAATTACACCTTAATTAATTAAAGGAAAGACTCCTATGTGGTTTCAGGAGTAGTGAGCAGGAGGGCAGTAATAAAGAGACACTTGAGTTCAAAAGACCTCCAAATTAGACTAATAAGCACAGGAAAGGAGTTACTACTAACCCATGTTGGTCATTTTCCTAAAAGCAACTGTGACCAAAACTAATTGACTCCCTCATGCCCAAAAGCACATATTATGTCTTCTTTGTAATAAGTGCACCAAATATTTTATTGCTGTTCTAAAGCATAATAATATATATTTAGGAAACATCTGAGGAATTGTAAGACCATTGCAGCATGCATAAATTAAATCTCAATGTGTTTTTCTTTAGTGGTTATCTAAGAAAAAATAATTTTTTACACTCTTCAGCTTTGTGAAACTTGTTCAGCAAATACTACTTTTGGGTTCAGGTTTTGCCCAGTAATTCCTTAGCTGAGCAAACCGCCTCTAAAAATAGTAGGTTAGTACAAGAACATAGCCAAATGAGGAGAATGGTAGTGGTGAGGCATTGAACTAGTTAGGTGTTCACTAACAATTTATGGCTTTGCCATCCACATGATGTCTGTATGTGTGTTTATGTGTGTGTGCACACTTGTTCTTCTGCCTCTCAGGTTTTTGCTTCTTTAATACAGCTGTCATTTTCGAAATGTATGAAGGAAGATGGAAAAGCAACTTTTATATAAAAGTAGATTAACAGGTAAATAAAGAACATGTTTATAGTTTGCTAGTTAGATAGGGCTGTGCAGGTGTTTACACATTTGTTTGAAGTGTTGTCAATGGGTACAGCAATCCATGAATACAAAAGATATTTGCTAATGTGGATCTTGGGACCATCAACCTGCCCTTTACATGTGGTCTTGAGATACTCCAAAATATATATATATTTATTTGTTTTGTTGTTTTCTTATTATTTAGGAGATTTTATAGAGTATTAGGAAATCCAACCCCACATAATTTCCAGTGTAATTATAGGGCTTACTTCAAATAATTTAAAAACCCAGTTTAAAAAACAACAGCATACAGCAGATCAGGGTCTTCAGCAAGGATGAATGCAATAGGTTTTAATTTCTTTATTCCTTATAGGTTTTTGTTTGGGGGTTGTAAAGATATACATTGTTGAGACTGAAGTATAACTGTTAGTTTAAGAAGATTATTTGAGGTCATTCACTAACATTACTGTAAATTATTATTACTATTAGTCATTTAGGTGAATGGAGCCTGAAGAGTTCTCTTCTGCTCCATATATAAACCTGGAAAGAACTTAGGCTTTCACATTTATGTATGCTTGAGAAATCAATAAACAATCTCTGATTGCAAGCAATATTAATCAAACCACTTTTCCTGCATATGCATATATGGCATTTAGAATATTACCTAGGATCCCAGAATAGTAGTTCTCAAGCCAATAAATTACATTCATGTTTGGACACATTCTTGGCTGACCACTATGTGATGACACATAGCTATAGAAAGAAGAAATTGGCAGACCAGTTATTTAACCATTAAACATTTGATTAATTCTTAATCCCTTAAAAGGTTGATATTACTTTATGCTTAGTCTTTCAAAAGTGAAATTTAGATATAGTATATGTTGGAGAGAGTCACAAATGAAGAACCATAGAAAATAGAATATATTTAAATAGTAGTTTGTTTATTAAAGGTGATATGGATATGCCATGTTCCAGTTTCCTTGTGGCTGAAGCATGTACCGTGCAATGGGTCGATTTCCACAGTGTGAATTTATTTGCTCATGGTTTTGAGGCTAGTAGTTGTCCAAATCAAGCCATCATCAAACAAATTCTTTCTTCTCAAAGACTGGCATTCTAGAACTAACTGCCGGTGATCCTTGATCCTGAGCTCCTCTATTACATTGACAGACAAATGGTGGCCTCTCCTGGCCTCTCCCTTCTCTTCCAGTTTCTTTGACTTTCAGCTTCTGGTTGCTCCATCTGTGTATTTTTTCACTCTCTGTGACCTTCCCTTTATAGGTCTTCAGTAATATGTTTAAGACCTGTCATAGGCCACACCTTTTCTAAAATAACCTTAGCAAAAAGTCCCATTTATAAGGGTTCATATCCACAGGAATGAATTAAGTTTAAGAACATGTTTTTCTGGATTAAATAGCTTAGAACTACCACAGGCCAGATAGTAGATCATTGTTTGTCTCATAGAAACAACTGTTTTTATTTTGACAGCTATTTTTTATTGTATCTTTTGGTTGCATATATTCCAAGTGAGAAATATACCATGGCCTAGAAGGAGTTCAGATTGACAACTGGTAGAATAAATCCATTGATGATGCAGAAATAATAGATGGGTAGAGAGAAAAATTTAGGAAGCTTTAGTCTATCTCTCTCTTCCAGCCAAAGTCCATTAAGATATGCATTTTTGAGGGCACGGGATAACAATTTCAACATAGGAAATATCTATACATCCTAATTATGTTTCCCATCTCTTCATAGCTATGAGAATTTTAATATCCTAGGTATATCTAGCTATCTGCCCAGTCTCAGGCCTTGGAAGTTATTATTTATCCTGATTGCCAAATAATTTCTCACCAACAAAAATTTCCCAGCTCATGCCTTTCCAGGGATATGCTGTTATATGAACAGCCTCTCACAGCTCCATAATGCAAAGACTCAAGAGGAAAAGTTTTCAGAATCTTGTATACTTTCTCTATGTCCAGATCACTGATCACCTATTTGACTAGTGGTTCATTTCTCTTTGATATACAGACTAATTTTTAGAGGAACTCAATTCCCTGAGATGAAACATTCATGCATAAGGTAGAGAATTCCCATACATCAAACCACCACCAAAACCTTACATTGTTGTAGAATATTTGTTACAAATTATGAAAGAAGATCATCAAAATATTATTGCTAACTATAGTCCATAGTTTAATTTGATGTTTTCTCTGTAAACCACTCTATTAACACCATGTTTTACTATTGTACATTTGTTATAGTTCATGAGAGAACATTCTCATATTTGTACTGTTAAGCATAGTCTATCATCCACCACATAGTTCACTGTGTTATACAGTTCCATGCCTTGTACACTCCATTCAAAATTTACACTCAGTGGCTTTTGTTTTCAATCCAGAGTTGGGCTGTCATTACCTCAGTCAATTTTAGAACATTTTTCTTACTGCAATAAAAAAAATCCCATAGCCCCTTATACCTCCCCAATTGTTAACCCTTAGCATTGATATAGTACTTTCTTTGCCATTGATGTAAGAATATTACAATATTACTGTTAACTATAGTCCATAAGGTACATTAATTATATTTTTCC
>PVKH010037663.1:0-11421 GCA_004027955.1 Chaetophractus vellerosus | reverse complement strand
GGAGCCACCCTCGAACGGAACGAGCCACCGCCGTGGAGGGCCGACTCGGCGCGTCGCCGCGGGGACGGGGTGAGACAAGAAGCAGACATAGAAAAACACAGAAGAATGGACACACAGCAAGAGCAAGCAGAAAGGGGGGGGGCGGATATGTAATAAATAAAAAATAAATCTTTAAAAAAAAAAGATTATTAGGGAGGGTAAATTTAAGGGTAAAAAGGCAGACAATAGAATGATATGACAACAGAGAGCTGAAGGACAAAAAGGATGAAGTAAGTAATGCCTTCACAGTAATAACACTGAATGTTAATGGATTGAACTCCCCAATCAAAAGACATAGACTGATACAATAGACATAAGGACAGAACCAGATTAAAAGTGAATGGTTGGAAAAAGATATTCCTTGCGAATAGTAACCAAAAAAGAGCTGGAGTAGTGATTCTAATATCAGAGAAAATAGATTTCAAATGCAAAACTGTAATAAGGGATAAAGAAAGTCATTGTATATTAATAAAAGAGGCAATTCACCAAGAAGAAATAACTATACTAAATATTTATGCACCTAACCTTAGTGGCCCAAGATACATGAGGCACACACTGTCAAAACTGAAGGGGTAAATAGATGTTTTTACAATAATATTTGGAGACTTCAATATACCACTCTCAGTATTGGATAGAACATCTGGACAGAGGATAAATAAAGAAACAGAAAACATGAATAATACAGTAAATGAACTAGACCTAACAGACATCTATAGAACATTGTACCCCAAAACAGCAGGATATACTTTATTTTCAAGTGCTTATGGATCTTTCTCCAAAATAGACCACATATTGGGTCACAAGTCTCAATAAATTTAAAAAGATTGAAATTATACAAAATACTTTTTCTGATCATAACAGAATTAAGCTGGGAATCAATAATGGAAGGAAAAAGGGAAATTCATAAACATATGGAGATTAAACAGCACACTCTTTAATAATCAGTGGATCAAAAAAATTTGCAAGAGAATTCAGCAAATATCTTAAGACAAATGAAAATGAGAACACAGCATATAAAAACATATGGCACACTGCAAGAGCAGTGATGAGAGGGAAATTTATAGCCCTCAATGTTTATAATAAAAAAGAAGAAAGAGCTAAAATTGAAGACCTAACTGCACACCTGGAGGAACTAGAAAAAGAACAGCAAACTAATCCCAAACCAAGCCGAAGGAAAGAAATACTAAAGATCAAAGCAGAAATAAATGGAATTGAGAACAAAAACACAATTGAGAGACTCAACAAAACCAAATGTTGGTTCTTTGAGAAGATCAACCAAATCGACAAACCCTTAATTAGACTGACAAAAAAAAAAAGGAGAAGATGCAAATAAATAAAATTAGAAATGAGAGGGAGGACATTACCACTGACTCTGCAGAAATAAGAGAATACTATGAACAAGTTTATGCCAAAAAACTAGACAATGTAGAAGAGATGGACAAATTCTTAGAAACACACAAACCACCTACACTGGCCCTAGAATAAATAGAAGACCTCAACAAACCAATCACAAGTGAAGAGATTGAAACTGTCATCAAAACCTTCGAAAGATGAAACATCCAGGACCAGATGGCTTTACAGATGAATTCTACCAATCATTCAAAGATGAACTAATACTGATCTTGTTCAAGCTCTTCCAAAAAACTCAACAGGAAAGAATGCTACCAAACTCATTCTATGAAGCCAACATCACCCGAATATCAAAACCAGATAAAGATACTATGAAAAAAGAAAATTACAGACCAATATCTCTAATGAATATATATGCAAAAATCCTCAATAAAATACTTGGAAACAGAATATAAAAGCACATTAAAAGAATTAAACACCACGATCAAGTGGATTTTATCTCAGTTGTGCAAGGGTGTTTCAACACAAGAAAGTCCATTAGTGTAATAAGCCTCATTTATAAATTGAAGTGAATAATCTTCTCGATTGATGCAGAAAAGGCATTTGCAAAATATAGCACCCTTTCTTGATAAAAACACTTCAAAAGATAGGAATAGAAGGAAGCTTTCTCAGTATGGTAAGTGCATATATGAAAAGCCCACAGCTGGCATTGTACTCAATGGTGAAAGACTGAAAGCTTTCCTGCTGAGAACAGGAATAAGATAAGGATGCCCACTGTCACCATTATTATTCCATATTGTCCTGGAAGTTGTAGTAGCTAGAGCAATTAGGCTAAACAAAGAAATAAAAGGCACCCAACTAGGAAAGGAAGAAGTAAAACTTTTCACTCTTTGCTGATGACATGATCCTGTATCTAGAAAATCCCGAAAAACCCACAACAAAGCTACTAGAATTAATAGATGAGTTCAGCAAAGTGGTGGGATTCAAGGTTAAAATGTAAAAATCAATAGCGTTTCTATACCATACTGATGTGCAATCTGAGGAGGAAATAAAAAAATTCCATTTATAATAGCGACTAAAACAATCAAATATTTAGGAATAAACTTAACCAAGGACACGAAGGACCTGTATTCAGAAAACTACAAAACATTGCTAAAAGAAACCGAAGAAGACTTAAATGGAAGGACGTTCTGTGTTCATGGATTGGAAGACTAAATATCATTAAGATGTCAATCCCACCCAAACTGATTTATAGATTCAACATAATCCCAATAAAAATCTCAACAGCCTTTTTTTGCAGAAATTGAAAAGCCAATAACCAAATTTATTTAGAAGGGTAAGGGGCCCTGACTAGCCAAAAATTTCTTTAAAAAGAAGAACAAAGTTGGAGGACTCTCACTTCCTGACTTTAAAGCATATTACTATCTAGAGTGGTAAAATATAGTATGATACTGGCATAAGTAAAGAAAGATTGACCAAGGGAACCGAATCGAGAACTCAGAAATTGACCTCACATCTACAGTCAAGTGATTTTTGATTATGCCCACCCAGCTGGGCTAGAATAGTTTATTCAACAAATAGTGCTGGGAGAATTGGATAGCCATATCCAAAAGAAAGAAAGAAGACCCCTATCTCACACTTCATACAAAAATTAACTCAAAATGGATCGAGGACTTACATACAAAAACAACAACCATAAAACTCCTAGAAGAAAATGTAGGAAAACATCTTCAAGATCTTGTGTTGTTAGTTTCTTAAACCTTACACCCAAAGCACGAGCAACAAAAGAAAAAATAGATAAATGGTACCTTCTCAAAATTCAACACTTTTGCACCTCAAAGGACTTTGTCAGAAGGGTGAAAAGGCAGCCAGCTCAATGGGAGAAAATATTTGGCAATCACATATCTGATAAGAGTTTAATATCCATGATATATAAGGAGATCTTACAACTCAACAATAAAAAGACAAAGTATCTGATTAAAAAATTGGGGAACTGGCTGTAGCTGAATTGGTAGGGCTCCGGTTTACCACACGGGAGGCCCCAGGTTCAGTTCCCAGGGCCTCCTCGAGCAGGCAGACAGCCTCGAGAAGGGAAGCCGCTGCGGGCAGGGCAAGCCGCCGCGAGCAGGCAGGCCACTGCGTGGTGAGCTGACTCAGCAGGTCGCCGCAGCGGGGGGGAAGCACGCAGACACAGAAGAACGCAAAAATGAACACAGCAAGAACAAGCAGAAAGGGGGGGTATATTTTAAAAAATTGGCAAAAGACTTGAAAAGACAACTGTCCAAAGAAGAAATACAAATGGTGATGAAACATATGAAAAAATGTTCAACTTCACTAACAATTAGGGAGATGCAAATCAATCAAAACTACAATGCAATATCATTTCACACCTATTAGACTGGCTGCTGTTAAAAAGTCCGAAAGCTGTAAATGTTAGAGAGGATGTGGAGAGATAGGAATGCGTATTCACTGCTGGTGGGAATATAGAATGGAATATAGCCACTGTGGAAATATAGCCACTGTGGAGGACTGTTTGGCAGTTCCTAAGGAAGTTGAATATAGACTTGCCTTTTGACCCAGTAATACAATTACTACATATATATCCAGAAGAACTGAGAGCAGAGACACAAACAGACATCTGCACACTGATGTTTATAGTGGCATTATTCACTATTACCAAAAGTTGGAAACAACCCAGATGTCCACCAACTGATGAATGAATAAACAAATTGTGGCATTTACACAAGATGGAGTATTAGGCAGTGGTAAGAAGAAATGAAGTTGTGAAGCTTATGACAACATAGATGAGCCTGGAAGACATTATGTTGAGTGAAGCAAGCCAGACACAAAAGGACAAATAATGTATGAATGTGCTATTATGAATTAAATATATTGTGCTAACCCATGGAGTTAATAATTAGAATATAGGTCACCAGAAAATAGGAGGGTAGAGGGTGGAAAGCTGAGTTTTAATCTGTGCAGAATTGGTAAAAAGTTTGTGTAAATCTTTGTATGGCAGGGGAAGCAGAGAGATTGAGAGGTGATGAGGTTTGTTAGTTTGTTTTTTGTTTATTATTATTTTTATTGGAATAATGAAAGTGCTCTAAGAATGAAGTGATAAATGCACAATATGTGATTACACAGAATACCATTGATTGTACACTTTCGATGGATTTATGCTTTATTAATAGGTACCAATGAAATAGATTCGTTAAAAAAAAAAAAGAGAGAAGAGCAGCTAGTCTCCTACCAGAGTTTAAAATGGTTTTGATATACTCATTTTGTTAATGTTTTTTTTGGAACTGAATCTTCTGCCTATGAGGTGGCCAGCAAACTTCTATACTTTTGTTTTTCTCATTTCATTTTGTGAATGTTTACCTAACTCCTAAGAGTACCGTCATTCAGTCTTAAATAACATTGTTCATAGACTCAAATACTTAATATTTTTACAAAATGCAGCAGTTCTCAATACTAAAATATGGATTGACAACATCCCTTTTTAAATGGAAGCCTTCCTGCTTTCAAAAGAGTAAAATTCTCTAAGTGATTCCAAATTGGGAATCTAAGTTGCCTAAATATCTCTCACGCATTCACTGATTTACTAGTTAACACATTCGTTTAAGTAACCACTTACTGGGTTTCTTCTCTGTGTCAGGCACAGAGTGCCAGGCTGCTGTGAAGTTCAGTTCTAGGGGGGATGGTTCTGTGGAACCATGTACAGTTTTTAAGTTTTGTTTTTTTCTGACGTATATAAAAGTGAGTTGTGTCTACGGTAGTCTAAGAAACTGAAGTCCAATATTTGCATCTGGTATTCTCCCCAAAACAGGCAACAACTTACTCTCCAACCTTTTCCTTCTGACTAGTCTGGTGAGTTTGCATGAGATTGTCAGCCTATTCTTGCATGCATATATATATATTTTTTGTTTGTTTGGTTTACTTGTTCATTTGTGTATTGAGTACTTGCTACATAGTGAATACAGCTAAACGCTCTGGGGGTAGTGTAAGCAAAATGCAAGGATTGGTTTGTGCTTTCCTGAAGTGTATAATCACTTCTCTGAGATTCTGAAGCACTTCATACACGTTCTGGTACAGTTCTTTTCATCTGGCATTTTAGTCAGTCACCAAATATATTATTCCTGTCCCGTACCTGGTATGATTTCTTGCATATATTAAACATTCTCTATTTTGTTAATACCTTATCTAAACAGAGAAACATAGCATATAATACACCTCTAAATATATAATCTTATCAATGCAAGTTATAATTAGGTGCCATAATGAGCTCTATCAACAACAAATACTGTAGAAGTGCTAAGACAGGGAAAATCAAAGTGTTCCTTTTTTCACACTAATTTTCCTTCATTAATTATCCTTCCTTATCCCGGTTTTACCCCAAATACAAATGAACATTTCCTTTGTGTAGTCACCTAAGAGCAAAACGCTTAACAATTTTTGATCAGTTAAAATTTTGTTTGTAACTTAGTTTACTATGTGTGCATGACTCCTCAAAAAATTATAAAACTTTAAAGGTAGTCACTGGAAATTATTTTTCTTTATCTCTTTCAAAGTATATCACAACTAAGAAATCCTCAGTAAATATATGATGATTGATTGTCAGGTGCTTGGAATGGGCTACTCTAAAATTGTGAAATAAGTAGTCTTGTGAATAAAAATACTGATCAAAATGCAAATATGCTATTTCAATTACTTGTATCTGTATAATGCTTCGTAGTATATAAGTGTTTGTATATACATTTAATCATTTAATATTTTCCATTTGTGAGTTGGGTATTGTAAGCCCCATTTTACAGATGATTAAATTGAGGCTAGTTAAATTGAAACAACTTGTACCTGGTCAATGGCAAGCCTGGACTTGAATATAGGTCTTCTCAAACCTAGTCTCCTGTTTTCTAATGTACTGTATAGTTCTGCTAAATTTCTTTCTATATTAATTTAATTGCAAAACTTGACAGTGATTAAGTTCTGCTAAAGCGATAACAGCATAAACATCATAAAAAACAAAGATAACTATTTAAATTTTTTAAAAATTCAGAAAATTTCATAGGCAAACTATGATTTTATCAGGGCTAATTTCAGCACCTCAGAAAAAAATGGAATTAATGACTTACTAGAATAGCTTGCCAAAAGTTTAGTTTTTCTTTTTAAAAAGTTGAAAAAAATAATGTAAAAATATAGAACTCTAAAACAATGCAACTAGAAAAGTATAAATTGAATAGGAAAAAGTTTAAATTCTGAGGAAATAATGAGGGCCATTCATTTATCTGAAGAGGAAAAAAAGGCCTTTTAACTTGGAAAGGCTGGTCTTTTTTAGGAGTGATGTATTGGTTTGTAGTACAAAGAGTATGAAGAAAATTTCACATGTTTTCCTATGTTTATTTGCCATTCATTTTTCTGGTTTACTAAGATACCCCCCAAAATTCTAGTATCTTGTTTTAGTTTATCTATTGTCATGTTTCAAAGCTTGGGTACATGCTATACTGCTAGTACCCACAGGGTGGCACCGTAACACTATATTTTGTAAACCTCCTTGCATTTCCAATGTTCCTAACTTTTCCTTTTGCAGTTATGTGCTAAGTCAATTATTGATTCAAATTTTTATTTGTCTCCCAGTGAGATCTAACCACATGTCTTCCTGGATTCAGATGGTAAAAAATCCTTTCATTCCCTTGTCTCAGATTTGTGAACTTTTGATTTGACCTTTTATTGTTTCTAGGACACTCACAGGGTGAAGGAAATTTTGGGAACTATATAAGGAAAGCAAAATGGTAATAAGGGAGACAAGAAATGATGGGAGTGGGCCAATGGATGTGGAGTCTCTAATGTGATTGGAAAAATCACTCAGCAACCATACTAGTTGGCACAGCTAATAGTTGGGCCCAGTAATTTGATAAAAATCTCCAAAATTATTTTCTATAAGAAATTTTTTATTAACATTTTAAAGTGGGAAATAATCCATAATTAAAGAGCAGTCTTCCCAAACTTTAATGTGTCTAAGAACCATCTGAAAATCTTGTTAAAACACAGGAAGCTAGGCCCTACCATGCAGACAGATTCAGCTGTTCTGGAGCAGTGCCTCATAATTTGTATTTCTTACGGCTTCCAGGTGATCCTGATGTTGAGGCCCACAGCTTGGTTACACTGATGTCAACATTTCCTCGCTTGTTTCATCTGTTCCTCGCGCTCTTTTTTGGCGGTTGTTGGTGTATTTTCAAGTCAATTTTAAACATCATGTCATTGTAAATAATGATACTTCAGTATTCAACATTAAATTTGAGGAAAGGGAAAATTTTATCAGAAGCTCCCACCCATTTTTCATATTGGCACTCCAGTAAGTATAACTTTGCAAATCCGGAGTCTGATGTGATATTTTTTAAAAAATTTGCTAATAAATTAAAATGTATTTTTTAAACAACATTAGAAAGCAAAGGATTTTCAATGACTTTACTAGTGTTAATTTATTTCAACCAATATTTAGTATAATATGCTGGAAGCAGAGGACAACACTGTTTAGGCTGTTGGTAATTCCATTTCATTCAATGTATTGATTTAAGTAAAACCTGTATGGTTTTGTTTTGTTTTATTTTGTTTTGTTTTTGTCTTAATAAGATGTTTCTGTGGGACCTACTTTTTTCCCTCAGCTGAAACTGTGATAGATACCTGAAAAGGGAAATTGCTTAATATAGTATCCTAGGACTACGGAGTTAGTTGGGACCTTAGAACGTATCTGCTTAAATTTATTTCACAAATGAGGAATTCGAAGTCCTGAAAAAGCATATACCTTGTCCAGGATCCCATTCAAAGTCTGGGAGACGTACCAGAGGACTAGAATCCAGATCCTTTGAGTATTTTCCAGTGGCCCCTGGTGCTTCTGGGCAGAATCGCCAATCAGCAATTACTTGGACTTGTCATCAGAAAGGGGTGCCACTGCCAGGGGCTAAACCTGGCTAAGCTGGTGGTGAGAGTTCTGAAAAATGCCCAGGGCTGGACCAAGAAGCTATTGGGCAATGCTGACAAGAACAGGAAAGTTGGAAGAATTACTTTTCTCCCCTTCTCTCACCTTTTACCTCCCTTTTGTGCCCATTCATCAGTTGATGGACATTTGGGTTGCTTCCATCTTTTGGCAATTGTGAATTAATGTCACTTTGAATATTGGTGTGCAAATATCTGTCTGAGTCCCTGCTTCCAATTCTTTTGGGTATAGACCTAGTGGGATTGCCAATCTTATGGTAATTCTATACTTAACTATCTGAGGAACTACCAAACTGTCCTCCATAGCAGCAGCACCATTTTTACATTTCTGCCAGCAATGAATGAGTGTTCCTATTTTTCCACATCCTAACATTAAAATTTTCCATTTCTTAAATAGTAACCATTTTAGTAGGTGTGGAATGGTATCTATTGTGGTTTTGATTTGCATTTTCCTAATGGTTAATCATGTTGAACATGTTTTAATGTGATTTTTGGCCATTTGTATATCTTCTTTGGAGAAATGTCCATTTAAGTTCTTTGCACATTTTTAATTCAGTTGTTTCTCTTTTTGTTCTTGGTTTGAAGGATTTCTTTATATATTCTAGAAATTAGACCCTTATCAGATAAGCAGTTTCAAAATATTTTCTCCTATTGTGTAAGTTCTCATTTTCCTTTCATGATAAAGTCCTTTGATGCACAAAGGTTTTTAACTTTGATGGGGTCCCATTTTTCTTCTTTTTCTTTTTCTTTTGTTGCTTGTGCTTTGGGTGTGAAGTCTAAGAAACCATTGCCTAACACAAGATCCTGATGATGCTTCTCTATGTTTTCTTCCAGGAGCTTTATAGTTCTGGCTCTTATATTAAGGTCTTTAATTCATTTTGAGTTGATTTTTGTATATGGTGTGAAATAGAAGTACACCTTCATTTTTTGCATACAGGGATCCAGTTTTCCCAGTACCATTTATTGAAGAGACTATTATTTCCCAATTGAGTGGATGCTGCTCTGCTGTAAAAACATCAGTTGGCCATAAATGTGATGGTTTATTTCTAAACTCTCAATTGGATTTCATTGGTCTACATATCTGTCCTTGTGTCAGTACTGGGCTGTTTTAGTTACTGTGGCTTTGTAATAAGTTTATGATTGGGAGGTGTGAGTCCTCCAACTTCAGGATAGCTTTGGCCATTTGGAGCTGCTTACTTTCCATATAAATTTGTTGATTGGCTTTTCCATTTCTGCAAAGAAGGCTGTTGGAATTTTGATTGGGATTGCATTGTATCTGTAAATCACTTTGGGTAGAATTGACATCCTAACAGTTTTTAGTCTTTAAATCCATGAACACGGAATGCCCTTCCATTCATTTAGGTCTTTAATTTCTTTCAGCAATGTTTTATAATTTTTGTGTACAGGTCCTTTATTCATTTAAGTTATTTGCAATATTTTTAATAAATCTAGATTTATTCCTAGATACTTGATTCCTTTAGTTGCTATTGCTGATGGAATATTTTTCTTGATTTCTTTTTCTGATTGTTTACTGCTTGTGTATATAAACACTATTGATGTTTGGGTGTTGCTTGTGTACCCTGCCACTTTGCTGAATTTATTTATTAGCTCTAGGAGTTTGCTGTGGATTTTTCAGGATTTTCATTATATAGAATCATATCATCTGCAAATAGGGGATGTTTTGCTTCTTTCTTTCCAGTTTAGGTGCCTTTATTTATTTTTCTTGCTAACTGCTCTGTCTATTTATTCCAGTGCAAAGTTGAATAATAGCAGTGATAGTGGGCATCCTTTGTTTTGTTCCTGATCTCAAAGGGAAAGCTTTCAGTCTTTCACCACTAAGTAGGATGTTAGCAGTGGGTTTTTCTTATATGCCCTTAATCATGTTGAGGAAAATTCCTAATTTTCTAAGTGTTTTTATTAATACAAGTTTCTTGGTTTTGTCAAGAGCCTTTTCTGCATCAGTTAAGATTATAATGTGTTTTTTTTCCTTCATTCTGTTAATGTGTTGTGTGACATTAATTGATTTTCTTATGTTGAACTACCCATGCAAATCTAGGATAAATCCAAATTGATCATGGTGTGTATTTTTTTAATGTGTTGTTGGGTTTGGCTTGCTAGTATTTTGTTGAAGATTTTTGAATCACTTTCATACAGGATAGTGGTCTGTAATTTTCTTTTCTTGTGGTATCTTTATCTGGCTTTGGTATGAGGGTGATATTGGCCTTGTAGAATGAGTTAGGGGTTTTTCCCTCTTCATTTATTTTCTGTAAGAGTTGGAACAGGATTGGTGTTAATTCTTCTTGGAATGTTTGGTAAAATTCCCCTTTGAAGTCATCTGTTCCTGGGCTTTTCTTCATTGGGAGGTTTTTGATTACTGATTCAGTCTTCTAACTAGTTATTGCTTTGTTGAGATCTTCTATTTTTTATTGAGTTAGTGTATGTAGTTTGTGTGCTTCCAGGAACTTGTCCATTTCATCTAGGTTATTTAATTTGCTGGTGTACCATTGTTCATAGTATCCTCTTACAGTTCTTTTTATTTCAGTAGGGTCATAAGTAATGTAATGTCCCTCTTTTCATTTCTGATTTTATTTATTTATGCATCAGGACTTCATTTCTTCTTACAGCTGAATAATATTCTACTGTATGTATATATCACATTTTGTTTATCCCTTCAAGGGTTGATGGACATTTGGATTGTTTCTCTCTTTTGGCAATTGTGATAATACTGCCATGAACATTGGTGTGCAAATGTCTGTTTGCGTTCCTGCTTTCAGTTGTTCTGGGTATATACCTAGTAGCAGGCCTGCTGGATCATATGGCAATTTATACTTAGCTTTCTGAGAAACCGCCAAACTGGTTTCCACAGCGGCTGTACTATTTTACATTCCCACCAGCAATGAATGAGTGTTTCTACTTTTCCACATCCTCTCCTACTGTTTTTTTAAATAGTAGCCATTTTAGTAGGTGTGAAATAATATCCCATTGTGGTTTTGGTTTGCATTTCCCTAATGGCTAGTGAGGTTGAGCAACTTTTCACATGCT
>PVKH010037662.1:0-11428 GCA_004027955.1 Chaetophractus vellerosus | reverse complement strand
ATAACCAAAAGGCCACACTCTTAACCACTCACTATTACTGAATAACTCTTCGGGGACAGAAATAGGTTTTCTTTTCTTTTCTTTCTGAGGTCTAGAGTATAAAATGCATTCCCTAAGCCACGATATTTTCATATATAACATTGTTCTAGCTTCTCTGGTTGGGCTTGGGAACAAATTCATCATTTCAAATACCATCATTTTGGATAAAATTACAAACAAATGCCCTTAGAGGTTTTTATAATACCCCCAAATCACTGAATATAAAAGCAGAAAGGAACTTTTAGGGGATCTAGTTCAGAGGTTCTCAAAGAGTGGCCCCCAGACCAGTATCAGTATCATCCAAGAAACTGAATGAATTGCAAAATCTCTGGCTCCACCCTAGTCTTATTGAATCATAAACTCTGGGCATGGAGAACACCAATCTATTTTAACACTTACTCTCTAGCTAATTCTGATATACATAAAGATTGAAAACCACTGTTCTAGTTCAATGTCCTGCATCCAACATTAGAGATCTACTGTGTGCCAGAGCCTTACATGTCAAAAGATGAGGTTGGAAAGGTTTATATGGACCAGATTAAGTCAAAGGATTTGAGTTTTATTTATCTTGTGCAGAAGAATGCATAATTTTATTGGCATTATATGAATATTTGTATATTCATTCATTCATTTATCAAATATTCATTGAGGCTCTGTGCTATCAGTAGGGTAGAGGATGGATTGGTTGAGGAAGAATGATAGCATGGAGGGCTGCTTATAAGGCTACTTAAAAGGTCAGGTGGAAGACATAAAAGGCTCTGGATGACACGGCAGTGAAGGAGTGAACTGATTAGGAGATTCTTAGGATGTTATGAGCATTCCTATATAGCTTTCATTTGTACCCAGTTTGGTAGAAAAAAAACTGGGAGGAAGTTAAAATGACCCCTACATTACCAAATGAGGCAACTGGAGAGAATATGGTAATATAATTCTTTAGAGTGGAAATACAAAAGCAGCCGCACATGGAGTGGTGGGGCAACAAAACACTATATGACACAGGTGCTTCATCAAGGAAATTGCAATTGCTTGGTATCTGAAGGGATTCCACAGTGACTTGAGTTATTAGCGCAAAAGGTAGTCCACACAATAACCAAAAGAATATTGAATTCCCATCCTGGGGAGTTCTGCTACATTCTCTAATAGGATAGCAAGAATCCCCTGAGTGCAAGGGCAGTGCCTAGTAAAGAAAGACAGACCCTTATGCCAGGCCTTTGATATTGATGATTGTACTTATGAACCTTTTCTTGTGAAGTTGAAACAGCCTAGTATTATATACTGCCTAACAGTTATCTCTTGAAAGCCTCCTTGTTGCTCAACTATGGCCTCTTTCTAAGCCAAATTCAGCATATAAACATACTACCCTCCCTCCGGTGTGGGACATGACTCCGGGGGAGGAGCCTCCTTTGCATCAAGGGATTATTACCAAGCGCTGACTAGCAATGCATCTGGAAAAAGACCTTGACCAAAAGGGGGAAATATTAAATACAAATGAGTTTTTATGGCTAAGAGATTTTAAAGTAAGTCGGGAGAGGTTACGCTTAAACGCAAGTCTCGGCAGGATCTCATTGACTGCCACAGTAAACAGTGCCTCAAATAGCAGCACTCCTGAGAGCTCTAGAGACATCCAGACACTATAAGCAGGGCAGACAAGCTCAGGAATTCGGCACCCTGCCAGTGGGCCTTACTTTGCAATTTATGTTCCCCAGTGTAATAGAGTGAGACTCATTTATAGGTTCTCTACACATAGCTCTTCTTCCCCTTTTATTTGAAACTATAATTAGCACTATACTTGATAAATATATGTCCCAGAGACTTAAATCTTTGTTCCGTTCATGTGCCACTTGAGCCATGAATTTCAGCAGCGTTGAAACACCTACTCCCCAGTTCACTGGACTCACCCAGGACAACTAACAAGGAGATGATGATGGACAATGCCCATCCTAAGGAACAGACAGTGTCTGCAACTGCAAGCAAAACAGTTCCATCCATCTTCCCGATGGGATCTAAGCTCCATCTCAATTAGAAGCAGAGTGGGCATCAAGATTGGGGAATGAACAATGGACTAAAGTAGACATTATTATTCTACTATATCCCCAAATCCTCAAGATTGGGGAATGAACAATGGACTAAAGTAGACTTATCATTATTCTACTATAGACTTATTGTTATTCTAGCAACGAAAGAACTCTTATCATTGATATAAAGGCAGTGGCCACCAGAGGTTCTGAGAGATGGGAGAGGGGAGAATAAGTGTAATATGGGGGCATTTTGGGGACATTGGTGTTGTCCTGCATGACATTAGAGTGATGGATATGGGCCATTGTACTTTTTGTCATAACCTAAAAAGTTGTGCAGGACAGAATGTAAACTATAATGTAAACTGTACTCCATGGTTAGTAACAATGCTTCAATATGTGTTCATCAATTGTAACAAATGTACCACACTAATGAAGGATGTTGTTAATATGGGAAAGTGTGGGATAGGGAGGGAGTGGGGCATATGGGAATCCCTTTTATTTTTTTATGTAACATTTATGTAATCTAAATTATTTTTAATAATAATTTTAAAAATTAATTTTAAAAAAGGTAGTCCAAATCCATTTAAAATATTTTCAATGGATAGAAAAAAATTACGTTTACATTGAATAGAAATACTGAATTTTTGTAGCTTCTACTTACTGGTCTTGTTTGACTAACAACCCAGAATAAATCTAATTTGGACAGTACCTGCCAAATTTGAACATTCCCAAAGAAACGTCTATAAACCAAGTGTTTATATATCTAATCCTGTTGCCTTCTACTATCATGCGTCTTCATTTCTGATGGTTTGAAATTAAGCAATAATTCTTCACACCCTAATTGTTCCCTTTTCCATTTAGTTCTCATCCATAGTCCTAATGATTAAAAAGTAAATATTTACATGTATTAAGAAAGCTTGCTGTTAAGGAACTCTAGAAGCATTTGTTTTTGTTTGTTTTTTGTTTTTAGGAGTTACTGGGGATTCAATCCAGGACCTCGTACATGGGAAGCAAGAACTCAACCACTGAACTACATCCAATCCCTAGAAGCATTAGTTTTTGAAAAGCTAGTCATCACCCCCTTTTGTAACCATTTTGTAAACCTCTCTTCTAATTAGGCTTAAAATGAACAAACAAATAAACAAAACCCTTACATTTACCCTTATTGATTTTTCGGCTGATCCTTCTTCCTTTTCTTCCTAACATACATTTCTCTTAAGCTTTTATATACACAGGGGTTTGTGTCTTCCTGACTCAAAAATATCATTATCACATTTTTTTTTCTTACAAAACAGCCCAGTGCCGACCCTAATGCACCAATTATCCTTCTATCCCTATCATTTTTACTGTACTCATCTTCCCTCACCTAGAGGAAAATCAACAGTAAAAGGTCTGCCCATCATTTTCTCTCAGATCTGTGGCTTGTTCTAAGTTTAAAGGCCAAGTTTTGCTATCTCATTATTGTTGAGAGGCTACTGACAATATTAAAAAGAATATTAATCTGAAAAGATCCTAACCCTAGTGAGTTTTCTTTCTTTTAAAAGAAACGTGATTGTTTTCTGATATTAAAAGCAACACATACTCATTGCAGAAAATTTGCAAAACAAAGAAAAGCATAAAGGATAATGTATTAGTCAGCCAAAAAGGTGTCTTTTCAAAATATACCAAAAATTGGTCGGTCTTTATAAAGGGTATTTATTTGGGGTAGAAGCTTACAGTTACCAGGACACAAAGCATAAGTTTCTTCTCTCACCAAAGTCCGCGTGTTAGAGCAAGACGGCTGCCGACGTCTGCAAGGGCTCAGGCCTTTGGGTTCCTCTCCTGCCGGGGCTGTGTTTCTCTCTGGGCTTAGCTTCTGTTTCCTCCACAAGTTCAGCTGTAGACCATGAGGCTCTCTATGCTTTGCATCTCTCCACAAGGCCAGCTGTAGACTATCAGGCGAACGGCTCACTTGTCTTCTCCTGGAGCGCTCCTCTCCAACATCAGAACTGCTTCTCAAAAATCTGCTTCTCAAATCTGCTGCCTTGCTTTTTACACTTGAGACCACACCCACCAAGGGGCGGGGCTCAATGCCCTACTAGTGTGGCCCAGTTAATGCCCTAATCATAAACCAATCATGCCCAGATGAACAGATCAGTTTACAGGCATGATTCAATTTATATTTTTGGAATTCATAATTAGATAAAACTGTCAAACCATTACAGATAATATCAAGATTGTCCATGACCCAGCCACACAGAGAAACAACTACTGTAATTTATTGCATTTTCTTCCTGACTTTCTTCTATGCATATATTTTTACAAAGACCAGATATCTTTTTTTTGCTTCCTGCTTTTTTAACTTTACATTCCATCACAAATATTTTTGTGTCACTTTAAATTCTTTCTCCCCAAACATTTTTAATAGCCACAAAATAATCCATCATATGAATATGCCAAATCCTAATTTACAAGATTCTCTAATTTCTGTTCGTTTAGTTTGTTTCTGAGGTTTCAGCTATCATAAATAATGCGGCAGTAGAAATTTTGGTGCATGACACTTTGTCTACTTTTTGGATGGGAAAATATAGATTCCCAGATATGGAATTTCCAGTCTGAAGGAGGGAAAAAAAAAAGCCTTTTTAACACATAGGGCAATTTCTATCTCATTTGTTTTAGACATTTTTACAATGTTGGGATTATGCTACACATACATACTTGTTTTTGCTTTTTTCATTTCACATGACGTCAATATTTTCCTATTTTACTTATAATTTCCCCAAATGCTGCATGTTTCATTTATTATGACATTTTGATGAAAATTCCTATGCATAAATTTGTTACATTTTCATTATTTCCACAGGATAAAAAAATATGGATGGAATAATTTAGTAAAAGAGTCTTAATTCATATATATTGTCATATTGCATTATTTTATTTTCAGTTTCTTTGACCACTAGATGAATTGGGCATTTTTCATGGGGTTTTGGTGTATCTCTTCCACTTCAGGTTTTACTTTAAATAAACCATGGTACCTGCTTATCAGAACACATAGACCAATCACTTTCTTTTTAACAGCTACTTTGTTATCCTTTTGTATGGATCTACTGAAATTTATTTAACCGTGCTTCTATAGATTGATATTTGTTTCTAGTTTTTGATATTTCAAAACTGATATTTTACTATTTCAAGCAAGGCTACAATGGATATCTTTGCATGTATATATTATTTGGCATGCATGCTAATTAATGCAAACTGTGTTCCTAGAAGTGGGATTGCTGGATCAAATTATTTATACATTTATAATTTTGATTGCCCTCTAAAAAAATGCAGCAAAATACACTGTCAACAAGAATGCCTGAGAGTGCCTATTTCCTCATACACTTACTAACACGGCATATTATTGATATTTCAAAATCTAATCTAAATAACGGGAAATCACCAAATGATTAGCTAATTGATATAATTTATCTTTCTCTAATTACTGATTTTACCCTCTTTTCCCATGACCACTGGCCTTTTACATTTGTCTGTTAATTTCCTGACTATGACTCTTGCTCCTTTTTCTTTCCAGCTGGTTATTATTTTACATTGATCTGTAAGAGTTCTTAAATATATTTATACACAGACACACATACACACACTTACAGAGTTCCCAGTAGATTTCTTTATTAAAATTTTTTGTGTATACAATGTCATTCACTGGATAGAAATTTTAAGCTTTTAAGCAGTAGACTCTGTTGGTCTTTTCATTTATGGCTTCTAGTTTTGAGTCCTGTTTGGCAAAGATTTTCCCTTTCCAATATTATATACCTATTCTCTTCTACTTTCTTCTAATGCATTAATATTAATTATATATGTTGATATTTAGAATTTATTTTGTGCATACTTAAAATAGAGATTAAGCTTTATTTTCCTCTGAATGGTAGCCAATTATCTGCACATAATTTATTTAATAATCCGTCCTTTCCCCACTATTTATTATGCCTCTATTTGCCTATGCACTTAGATCTGTTAATGAGCTCACTCTTATCCACTAATCTATTTGTCTTTTGGGGGGCCAGGATCACAGGCCTTTAATCACCAAAGCTTTATAGTATATTGAAAATCTGACAGGGCAATTCTTCCTGCATAAATCTTCTTTTTCAAAATGTTTAGCCTTGATCCATGGATGAACCCTAAAATTAGTAGGCAAAAGCTTAAGCAGAAATATGTTATTTGCATAGTCTCAAAGCATCTCCCTCAGAATATTTAGTAATTTCAAGAGGGGAGATAGTAAACTTACAGCGGAGAACCCTGGCAAACAGCGCTCAACCTAGTGATGGAGGCTCATCACCCGGGAATACGCAGCAACGTCCCATTGCCCCACTGTGAGGCACTGAGAAGGGAGGCATCCTCTGAGGCGTCCTTTCTAGTAACACAGAGCCTCAATCTAATCATGAGGAAACGTCAGTCAGCCCCAAACTGAAGTGTGTTCTAGAAAACAATTCACCAATACTCGTCAACAGTGCCAACGTCACGAGGAGGAAGGGAAGGCCGAGGAGCTCTCACAGCTTGGAGGAGACGGAGCAGACGTGGTGATTGGTGGCAACGTGGGCCCCTGGACCGCATTCTGGAAGAGCAAAGCACATTAGCAGGAATGGCTGTCGGTGATGGCAGCACAACCTTGCGAAGGTAATTAATACCACCACCTTGCACACCTGAAAGTGGTAAAAATGGGAAAACTTGAATTGTATCTATGTTACTACAATAAAGAGTTTAAAAGGTTTTTTAAAAAAGAACATTAGCAGGACAACTGTTGCAATCTGAACACATTCCGTGGTTTAATTAAGAGTATTAGAACAAGGTTAACTTCTTAGTTTTGGTCACTGTTCTTTGGTTATGTAAGATGTTAACATCAGAGGAAGTAGAGTGACGGTCACATGAGAACTCTCTACTATTTATGCAGAATATTTTTTTTGTAAGTTTAAATAAAGTTTTTAAAAACCATTTTAGCCTATTTTCATGTAATTATTCTTTCCAGTAAAATTTTACCATCCTTTGTCAACCTTTCTCTTTAACCAAAACAAAATTTTTAAAGAACATTCATTGAGATTTTTTATTGGAATTGTATTGAATGTGTGTGTTAATTTGGTGATGTTTGGCATCTTTACAATTGTTAGGCTTTCTATCCAGAAACATGTTTATGTCTTCCCTTATTCAGATATTATTTTATGTTCTTCAGTTAAATTATCTTCTTCACAAACCATTGTATGTTGCTTTTAAATTTATGTATAGGGGGCCGGCTGTAGCCCAGTGGATAGGGTGCTGGTACACCACATGGGAGGCCCCAAGTTCGGTTCCCGGGGACCTCTCCGAGTGGGCAGACCGCCTGAGAAGGCAAAGCCGCCGTGGGCGGGGCAGAGCCGCTGTAGGCAGGGCAAAATGCCACCACGGGCAGGGCGAGCCGCCTGCGAACGGAGCAAAGCCGCCCGGGAACGGACTCAGAGCCACCCACAAGTGGGACAAGTCGCCTGCGCAGTGAGCTGACTCAAAGGCTCATCGCCGCAGCGGGGGTAGACAAAAAGCAGACACAGAAGAACACAAAAAATGAACACACAGGAAGAACAAGCAGAAAAGGGAAGGGATATGTAACAAAAAATATATATATATATATTTATGTATATGAGTTTTATGGGTTTTGCTGTAATTTGATTGCCTAATATCAGTGGAGAGTGCACATATCTCTGTTATTTCTGACTTCAGTGAGAAATTTTATAGCACTAAACCACCAAATAAGTTTATTGTTGGTTTCTGACAATGAGATATTATCTCATATAGGAGCTATCTTTCTATTCTTACGTTAGAGTTTTAACAGGAATGAATACTGCATTTCATTAAAAAATTTCAGCTTCTATTGGAAATACTCATTTTTTAAACTCGACTGCCTTAATGTAATGGAGTATAGTAATAGATTTTCAAACCCTGAGCCAACCCACACATCTGGAATAAAACATGGTGAATCAACTCAGTTACAGTATACTGTCCTTTTCATCCACTACAGAATATGATTGGCTAACATTTTGTTAGGATTGGGGGAATTTCATTTATAAGCAGTATTATTTATATACATTTTACTACTTGGTTTATAAGCCTTGTTCCTGAATAAGACTATTAGTTTCTTGAAGGCAGGAACAGTACTTGGCAAACAATCTCTAAACAAATGCATTTTGAATAAATGAAGAGTCATCCAGTTTTTTTTAGTTCCACACATGTGTTTTTGCTGGGTTACTTAATGGAAATAGGTTCCAGAGATTTCCTTTCTTACTTCCCTAAACATAATCTTCAAATTTTCATGGATTCCATCTTTCAGAGATCTCTGTTAGTCCATGATATAAGATTGGCTTGTAGATGTATTTTACATGGCTGCATAGTGTTTAGAAAATGTTTTAACTGACAACGTTTAAAAATAAGATTTTACATATAAATCTATATCTGGTTTCTCTTAAAAACTGTAAATGTGAAGTTACTGGACTCCCCTTACCCAGAGAATTGCAGTCTGGCTAAAAATCTAATAGCCATGACCCAGGGATAATTAGCAGTGCCCAGTCCATTGGGAAGGTTTGCAGAAAAGGGAGATTGTCTTGTGCAGGAGAGCAGGACAAGATTTCATAACAAAAGTAAGATTATGTAAACAACACGGGCATGAATGTAACCTCACAAAGAACTAACTTGTCCTATAGCTGAAGGTAGAAAAACATCCTAGGTGAATTACAGATAAGACATTTGCTGATTTATAAAATTTTTGATAAAGTGGCCTTGACTGTATTGAATAATTGAAGGCCCAAAGAAGTCTTGATTTTCATCTTAAATATTTTTAAACCATAGGACATCCAACTTGTTGGCTCTTATTCATACAGAGCTATATCAATAAAACCATAAAAGTTTAAAACTGAAAGGGCTTTTGAGGTCACTTATTCCAATCCCTCCCCATTTTATAGATGAGGAAACTGAGGCTCAGTTGGCAGTGATTCACTTAAAGTCTACACAGTCTATAACTAATAGGCTAGACTAGTTAAATTATTGCCAGCCACTCATTACTCATTCCAGGGAAATCATCACTGTTCTACAATGAGAGGATAAGGTAAGTGGATTTCTAAGGTCCCTTCCCTACTAAGACATAGAAGAAGATAACTAGCCAAAACATTTAGCTTAAGACTTTATTAAAATTTGCAACGTGAGAACAACTCAAGGAGACTGTTATGCAGGAAGCAAGTGGCTTGAAGAGTTTAGAGGGCACATCAGGAAGTTCAGTTAATGTTCATTTTTGTCCCAAGTATTTTTCACTGAGGAAACTGAAATTGCATGACTCCTGGAACAAGATGCAGGGATGGCAAGTCTAGGGCCACAGTTTAGCAGCCCTTGGTGGATCCATTTGGGTTTATCAAGGGAGGGGAGAATGAGGTGGGGCTAAGAACTTTCTAGGGTCAGTGGAAAATGTTCAGTCCCTCAGCATTTTTTACAGTAAGAAATCTCTCAACATTCAGGGCTGTGTTATATTATGTACTCATTTATTTCTTCTGTCTCTTCACCTACTAGAATGCCACATCAGTGAGGTTTTTAGTCTTTAGCTCCATTTTAACCACAATAGCCTTAGTGCCTATAAGACTATCTACCACTGGGTGAATGTTAGCAAATATATGTTAAATGTTGAAGGAACTGAATTTCCTCTGTTCAAAAATTCGTGGAAGCTGAGTACTAGCTGCTGTCTTTGCGTGGGCATTTTGTCTATAGACCTCCTTATGGGGCCTGCATCACTCGTTCAAGGCATCTGCTGGACCTTATGGGTTTAAGTCCCCTGATGATCAGATTTGAAGCACTACTCGTTTTTTCTCCCAACGACATAAAGAGAAAGGATAAATGGGGTAGAGACGGAAGGGTGCATTGGAGAACACAGGAGGGGCAGTGTAAACCACAGCCAGCTGGCCTGAATTTGGATCCTGGCTCTGCCACTCACTCATTCTGGGTCCCACCTGCCTCTGTTTCTCCTTCTGTAGACTGGGGATAATAATAGTGCCTATCACTTGTTGTGAGGATGAAAGAAGTTGATTCACATAAAGTGTATAGTAAATGCCTCGTGCAGAGCAAGCTGCTATAAAAATGTTAGCTAGAATCCAAATGCCTTAGCACCCCAGGTCAAAAGTTCTTAATACTCTCCACCTCCAGGAATACCATAGACACTGCTTTCTTATCAGGCTTTGAGACAATCTTACATGCTTAAATCAACATTTACATTTAAACAAGGGCCACATTAGCCTGGTTCCTTGTAAACAACTCCAGATAAGATACAGATTTTCTTTTTAAGCTAAATATTTAATCATAGTACAGTCATAGTTTAATTAGTCCGGGGAAAGGTTTTAATATAAAGCAACCAAAGAGTAAATTGCTTAGATAATGTATTTGTATCTCCAGCTTGGGATTTTCTCCTATTAGGTATTCCAGCATCTCACCCTCTTTTCTCCCTCATTCCCACTTTGCTAATTATTAACCCTAGAAGCAATTTGGGAGAGGCTGAAAAGAAGGAAAAAAGAATCATATCTGAGTGCCAGCCATTCTGTTAGTTTGCTAACATTTTCCTTTGATGACATGAAATGGATATTATTACTGACATTTTAAAAATGAATCAACTAAGGCTAAAGAATGCTTTGGGAAGTAACTTGCCCAAAGTCATCCAAATATTATGTAGTGGAACTATTTGATATGGCCTGTTTTACTCCATACTCTTTTATATGCATTATACAGCACCACGTCCAAGAGTTATGACATAGTGCCACAGGTGCAAGTATACAACATAGACATACACACATATTTTTGCCCTATTCTTTGGCTCATTTGAATACAACTTCTGTTATTAAGCTGACTTCAACAAGTTTCCCTTATATTGGAATAAGATAAGAAAACACAGGAAAGGTTATGAGAATAGCCAGCTTTAGCAATTTCATTTTGCAAGGAATATAATGCTCACTTGGGATTAGTACTTTTTCTCAAGGCGAAACTCAGCTATGTCCCATGTACCAAAAGCCTTATCATATAAGCAGATTAATTTTAACAGGGCATGTTGGCATGTATTGTTATTATTATGCAAAAATGTTTTGAATCACCACTTTAATAGGAAACAATCTAATTTTCTTTTCCCTACCCTTCTTTTTAATTTTCTCCGTGCTGCAAACAAATGAGCTAATACTGAATATTTAAAGGAATCAGAAAGAACAGAAAACCTAGAACCATACATTTTCAGCTCCGAATTAGAAGAATGACACTACGTGACTAAAAATAGGTAAACATAGCATTATGGTTTTCTGTTGTTCTTGATGAATCGATTCATTTAAAAACTCTTAAAAATGAAAAGAAAA
>PVKH010037661.1:0-11431 GCA_004027955.1 Chaetophractus vellerosus | reverse complement strand
AAAAATGTATACAAACATACTAGATATTGAGGTAAAATAATATGGGAAAAATTATATTCAAGAATAGTCTTCTAATCTACATTTTATATAAGTAATAGCAACAACAACAGCAAAACAAAACCAACAATTATATGGCACTCACTACAAGGTATTGTTATAAATGCTTTACAGGCAGAAGCGCACAGCAATCCTATGAGGCAGGTACTATAATGAAGCTATTCTGCGATGCGATAAGTAAGGCACAGAGATTAAATACATTGCACGAGTTTATATGGCTAGCGAGCAGAAGAAATGGAGTTTTTACTCAGGAATCTGACTCCTCTCTATGTTCATCACCACTGCACAATGAGTTACATAAGAAAGCGTGCAGGTGAGTGTCTTGTTAAATATTTGGCAATGGAAAATTGGATTTGTTTAAAATAACTAGAAAAAACAAAAACAAAAAACCGTTATCTTGGCAAAAATGATTTTCAGTAAAATACTTTGTACCAGAATGCCTCTGAGAATATGAACAACATTAATTAATATAAAACATAAATCCAGGCAAACTTTGAGAAACATCATTGTCACATTAAGTGAGCTTAATCATGGGTAAAGATGTGGAAACACAGGATAAACAATTTAAATATTCAGTTAATAATTGTCTAATTTCCTGAATGGCTATAAGATCATATTAATAAAAGGTACTTAAGCTATCTTCAAGTCCATGCCTTTCAGGAGGAATTAAGTTTCCAGGAGATTGTGTAGCCTGCCTAAAGCACCAGGTGTTCTGAGTCTTACTTCAATACCTTCCCAGGCTTCTGGCCTGAGGGCGATGCTGTCATTTTAGTTCTTCCGTATATATTAGATGGCATGAGCTCCTTGGCATATTTGTTAAAGAGCTACGAAAATATGTTTGGATTAGTGTATCAGTAAAGCTTCCAAAACAGGAAAAGGAGGCTACACACAAATTGAGGCCATACAGAGCTAAGCAAATAGGATGTCTGCTTTGCCCAAGGGGTAGTAGGAAACAGAAGGTTTTCGAAGAGTCTAATTCTGCTTAATTATTTCCTTAATCTTGCATTGAATACTGGGAGGAGTCTAAATTATCCTTCATTTACCTTGAATCTGAGACATACCCGGGGAAGTCTAAGGGCCCTAGTCTTGTTTTATGTGAAGTGTAGTGAATATTTAAGAAAGCACAAACATTTCATCATTGAAAAATATATTATATACATGTATGAACCTAGATAAGCCTATTCACATACAATATTCTTACTAAGCATGTATGCACACACACAGAAGTACATACGTTATATCCATACTCATATATATATCTAACACATATTATTGGTCTTCTAATACACACGATTGAGAATTAACTGTTACTTTTGCATGCGATTCTATGCTATATATAGAAAATCTCAGAATGATTACATTAATAATCTTTAATTTTACCCTGAACAAAATTATTTTATCTATTTCCAATTTATTTTGTGCATCTGTTAAAGATATCTTCATCTCTATCAATTATTATTTATTAAGTGCTCTCATATAGCTATTAATGTGCTTATATAACTTGCTCTTTTCATAATTGGTTTTGAGAGTAAATAAATAGACTTGAAAAAAAATTCAAGAGTAAATGGGTGATAGTTGGGGAATCATCACAAGTGTGTATGCAATTACAGATATATATGACTACATAGGAGACTACTTCAGTTAATGGCTATTTCAGGGAAGAATAATCAGCAAAATCATTAATTATGTTTTAGTTCATGGTTATGAAAATTTTGCTTATTTGTAGAAATGCAAATGATAAATCTTATTTCCCACACCAGATGGCCAGGCTCAGCAAGTGCTTTCAGATACTGACAGATATAATGAAATCAAGAGTCTGCAAACATAAATTAGCCTTAAGAATAGATGAGCAAATAACACTGCAATTCAAAAATTTGCTACATGTTTTTCATGTAACAGATATGAATGGGATCTTGGTATTCAGCCACATCCCATATGTCTGTATATGTGTATGATGTACCTATGCATGTGTGCTATTCAGTAAACACCTTATTATTTTACTAAGTACAGAAGTTTGGATTACAGAAAGCCAGGAAAATGCCAACCTAAATCAAAAGTATTGGTTCATGAATTTGGTCAAGGTTTTTAATATTTGATTTGAAGGGACAAAACACAGCTTCAGCATGACTGCAGCCCTGAGTCAACACACCAGGTCAAAGTTCTCAACCCCAGGCATAGGATGATCAGTGAAGCTCTGTATCCAGGTGAAAGCTGGACTCACTTTACCATGATGCTACTTAGAAAAGGGAATTTGTGTTTAGGAGCAAGACTGGTAAAATATCCTGAAATTAAGGGATATGAGAATTTTTAGCATGTCTCTATTTTACAAATCTGAAGCAGGATCCTGAGCCAATCAATTTGCCTCAGTAAATCTCAAAAGAAGAGCAAGATGATTTTCCAACACTTGTTTTAAAGAGAGCATGGTACTTGGAGACACTTAATAATTTAAATCTAGTCAACACTTCTCTGTTGCTTCTCTGGAGTACTTCGGGCTCATACCCTAGATTTGGGACTAGATTTATTAAAAACGTTCCTATTAATCATGCCTTCAGTTACCCTTGATTCTTGGGCATATCTTTCAGCCACTAAGGAATCAGGGCAATCATAATTTTATTCCTGTACATAGTTCATTCATACAAGATGAGAAGAAAGTCCAGAAGAGTTTAAGTTCTTATTCCTTTTGGAATTATAAAAGGGCTGGCCAAGTTACTAAAAATAAAACAAAAACCTGATATAGAGATATATAAGTTATTAACCAAAGGGAGAAAAATAATCTTCAGAATCTTATAAATATCTCTCCAATATTATCTAGATATTCAGCTTAAGGTACCTTGGTGTTCCCCGCAGCCATATTTAATGGGAAGCCTGATATGACCAACTTTGGTGCCACCTGCTGTCTAATTTCAGCCAATACAGTTTTCATTGGGTAAATGAATTTGGGATTAAAGTCTAACAATCACCCTACTGGAGCAAATTAGAAGAGGAAAAAAAATGTTTTGTTTGAGCCATGGGTCTTCACATTAAATTTGGATTCTTCCTCTTTATGTATTATATCCCTTCTCTATAAATTGAGATTTTGGTAAGACTGAGGCATTCTCACAGTAATGTTGAAATTATCACATCCTTCCTATCGCAATAGCATCAAATATTTTGGCTTGCAAGATTTCGAAAATTTAGGCCAATACTTAGAACTCTTCCTGGTGACACTGGGAAATTATCTTGATGTTCAGCGAAAATTTAAAAAAATCATATGCCCTTTTTCTCCATCCACACTGAATCCCTGAGGTGTCACATATTCCACTAACACCAGCCACTTCAGGCTCAAATATAATTGATCATCATGGCATTGGGGAGGCAAGAATGTCTGCCCCTAAAGAGCTTGATCCTATGTGTATATTTCTGGCCGCTTTTCCCTGCTACCTTCTGTGAAGTCCTGCCTCAATGAAGACCGAGGTGCTGACCTATTCTTAGGAGTAAACCACAAAGTGTCCAAAATCTTTGCAGCTCTTGGTCACTGGTAGAACCACTGGGTCACTAAATCTCACAGGAATATGTTTTACTATTGAAAATGATCTTAGTCGTCTCACTTCCTTGGAGGTCCAGAGAGGAAGGTATCTTCATATGAGACAACAATTGCTGATCCAAGTGGGAAGCCATGAGGATTTAGGAGAATAGGGTCTGGCCACACAAGTGTCTCTGCGGCTCTAGTCGGGGGACACTGTTAAAGATAATGATATGTTGGACTTACAAAGAGGGCGCCTTAGAATTGATAACTGTTGGCATTTTAAAGTCCATTTTATGGAGGGTTGCACTGTCCTTGTGTGGAAAGTCCCTGGATTATGTGTCAGGTGATTGATGGAGGTATGTGAGGAAGCTGGAGGGCACAAAAAGGCAACTCCTGGGCGGCCAGCAGCCCAGGATTTAACTGCATTATATGATGACCTGGGAGAAGGATGAGGCAAGAAGAAATGTTAACTACTCAAGCGCTTCCTTTTAGGAGACACCATTCTATTTTCTTAGCAATGTAACCATTTGAATAGCCATCAAGAGTAAGATCAGTGCCTTTTCTGAGAGAGCCCTGTCATTTGGCTGTCAGCATTTCCAAAAGTGTGGCTCCACTAGAGTTAACCGCAGGCACTTAAGATAAGGAAATTGGGAGGTGGGTACGAGGACAACTTTCTCAGTCTCAGAGATTTAAAATTGAAGAGCCTGTTAGAAAGCAATATAGAGGTCATGGATTGGATAAGGGACCTGTTGTGAATGAGAAAGTTCACAGTTTGGGAAAAAATAGTGGCAATTGTGTTATAGAAATTATTATTGCAATTTATTGAAATGAAATAAACTGAAATATATAAGAACACATATATATTGCTATGAAATCTTAATTTTAATGTATAGAAGGTAATCAGAAATGAGAACCATACCTTTTTGCTTGAAGTGCACGGTGGTGCCAATTTCTAAAAAAGAAAAATTTAGCAAAACAAAAACAAATAAAAAATTCTTTATCAATAGAGAATAAACATGAAGGTAGTCTGGTACTCTCCACTGAAAGGAGGAGGAGAGGAAGGGCAGAAAGAATATTCTAATGGAAACAGATATTGATAGCGATTGAAACAAGGCAAATGGAAAGAGACTGTTTTGTTGAAACAAGTGTTGTTAAACTGGAGGTGGCAAAAAATGATATGCAACTACAAATAATTAATGTTACATGTTACGTGTGTAGACAAGAGCAAGAACTATGAATATGGCATCTGAAAATACTTGATCCCAAGTTCATGGAGCCTTAGACTGATCTGGCCCAAACCTCATCCAAACATTTTGCTCCTGCTTCACTCTACTCAAGCCAATTGGCCTTCTTGTTCTTCTTATAACAAAGTTCATTTCAACTTCAAATCCTTTGCACTTGTTTCCTTTGCTTACAATGCTCTTCTCCCACACTGTTGCATGGCCCAATCAGTCACTTCATTCAGATTCTGCTAATATGTCACCAAGTCAACAAGGACTTCCCCAATTACCTTATCAAAAATATTATCCCTTCTTACTCCCTCTTTATTCCTTTATCCTGATTTACTAATCTTAAAAGCACTTGTCACTACCTGGCATATTATGTGCTTATTTATTTGCTTGTCCACGGTTTGCCTCCTCCATTAGCATATACTTTCCATGAAGGAAGCAACAGTGTGTGTCCTGTCGACCTCTGTATCTTTGGTGCCTAGATTAGAGCCTGGCATGTAGTATGCAAGCAATAAATATCTGTCAAATGTATAAATAAATCTCATTTATAGGTCAACTATTTAATCCCCTTTTAAGTATCCTTATCAAGTAGACCACAAATTATTAGAACTTTAGAAGTAAATACAGAAAGTTTCCACAAGATACAGACATCTTCTTTGAATTTCAGGACAAACTGAATGGTTGGTCAGATGTAGGAGCATAAGCTGTGGCTGTGAGATATAGATTTTCTTCTCTGTGAAGAGCAGTATATAACCTTGTGTTCCTGCGCAACATATTTTCACTAGAGAGGTAAAATGACTTGACCCTTCAGCCAGTGAGAGCCTTTTGAATTGTACATCTGGTCACCTAACTGTCCTGCTAGAAACATTGTATTTTTTTGTGGTTTCCAGGACAAAGAACAAAATCCTTAGCATGGCTTCTATTGTTCTCCAAAGACTGCCCTGCATCCCCACCTCCAGCCTCATCAGTGTCTATCATCTTTGCATTCCAACTCCCCAGCCTTCCTTTATACCTCATGGGTGACTGTCACCCAATCATATCTCTATTTGAAATTCCACTCATCTTTCAGAATTCAGTTGTCACTTCCTCAGGGAAGTCTTCCTTGATCTCCTTGATCAAATTACCCCCCATTTTTAAAAATAAGCTTTTCCATTCTTCATAACATTCACATCAGGTTTAATTTCAAATATACTTGTCTGGTTGTCTGAGTTTGTGATTAATGCTTGTTTTCCATACTTGACTGTGAGTTCCATGGAGGTAAGGGTTGTGTTTGTTATTGTTTTCTGTTGGAACCCAGTTACTGCATATCGGACACTCTGAATGCACAATGCCAAAACAGAAGATCTAGACTCACTAAAGTATGAAAAACAGAAATATATGCCAAGCATCCTCCTAACCTAAAACAACAAGGAACCTGAGTAGCTGAATTCTTTATTCTCTGATTTAGCACAAAAAGGGCAGACCTTCAAAATCGGGTCTGCAAAGTTTCTGAGGTTCAGGGCAATTTATTAATCTTCTCCCTTACAGCTTTTCCATTTGTCCATCCAAAGAAGTCACAAGAAGAATTCATCAATCAGCATTTATTTTCTGGCATTCTTATGATTGCTATAGGATGGACACAATTGTCCTAGTATCTGATGTTTTCAAAATGTTTGGCTGCAATTCTGCTTCAGGAAAACTAGTGCCAGCCAGGCTGTTCCTAAAAGGAAGGGTAGCAGGCACTAAGGATAGTTTCCTTAAACTGGTCAGATGTGGGAGAGGAGTCCCGCCTGAGTGTTCTTTTCTATTGTGATTGCTGGTGGGCCTCCAGATGTACTTCGGAAGATGCCAAGGACCTCAGCACCTGCCCCCTGTCGTGGACAGCCAGTCCGTGATGTAGATGCTTGTAATGAATAAATGCAACACACTACAAGTCCATGCAGAAGGAGGGAGAGAGAATTCTGCTCCTCTCCTAGCAGAAGCCAGCAACCTCTGCCACTCCCACCCCAGAAATGAAGGTTTTATCAGGGTATAAAACACTGGTCACTACCTGTTGGCTACATTTCCTATATAACCCATAATCCAACCTCCGATGCTGAAATTGTGTATTAAACTGGCTGCCACTTACATTCATAATATCTGCTCTGGCAGCTTTTCTTTGAAAAAAAAAAACCACATTGACTTAAAAATTATTGAAAAGGCACTGTAGAGAATACATTTACCACAGTATAAAGAGACTGAGGCTCAGGGAAGCTGATTTACTCAAGGTTACACAGTCAGGTAGAGGCAGAGCAGGGATTAAAGTTCAGGTCTCCCAGTTCCCCACTTAGAGCCCTCTCCATGATTTTACAATATCCCTCTGGTATTTCTATAAAAGCCAGTCCTCTTTAACTCAAGGGGAATCACTGGGACATTTAAACAATTCAATACTGGTTGGAAAGGGTCTGGCTCTGCACTTGTACAAAGTGTAACTTTCCTTCTTTCTCGGCTGAAACATTTTTTACTTACCATTCCTTAGAATTTGTAAGGTCCCCTCAAGGCCACAGAGTGATACTCTTCACCTAAAGGGACCTAGATCCTCAATGGAACCATCTTTAGATAAAGAGTGCTTGGTGACTCTGCACCATCCCTGGTCAAAAGGCCTTAGAGGAACATCCACTGGAATAGCAATTGCTCAGAAGCCTGGGCCAGACAGGAAAGCCAGGGATTGTGCTCTAGGCTCCTTGCCCTTCCTTTGAGTCCCAAACATGTTGAATGCCAGAAGTCATCATAGAAAGACCTTGCTGTAGTAGGAGCAAGCTAGAAAAATTCACTTAACTGCTCTTTGCTTCAGTGTCATCATCTGTAACATGAATTTAATTAATGTACCCATTATAAAGGTGTGCTATGCATTATATAAGTTAATTAACATATAGAACTTGGGATGGGGACAGACACACAGTAAGTGCTCAGTAAATATAAGTTGTCAATTTTGGGTAATATTCCTTCTAGGGAGTACTATAAGTGCAATTTTGATGGAGAGAGGAAAAATATATCTTAACAAGCAAACCATGGCATTGCAGGCCCAAAGAATAAAATAAAAACACTTAGGGAGTCTAGTACAAAAAGTGATAGAAAACCATATTGATCAGGCAGCATTTTGGTCAGGAGAAAACCAGCATCGTGTCTGGGTTAACCAGCCACTGGCATGGCCTGGGTAAGAGTCCATGTGTTATAAATAAATGGACCTCTTTGGGAACAGAAACTCCCCTACTGATCCACTAAGATGAATTGATTAAAAGAATGATTTTAAAATATTGCCCCAATATTTCATTCTACGAAGAAAATAACAGAAAAATTCAGATGAGCAATATACATTTCCTTGAAATTGCTTTAAAAAGCAAACTAGATAACCAGTTGAATTTTAGGCCATTCTCCCTACTTGTGCAATCAATCAACTGATTTGTGAAATAGTAAATATTTTAAGACTCAGGATTCGATTTGTCTTTGAAAATAGAAATAGCACTTCTTTTGTATTTTTATTGCCTACTTATCCTCTTCTGTTGGAATAGAACATTCCCTTTTGAGGAGCAAAATAAATTTTGAATTTATTTCAATACACTCAGCCTAGTTCTTTGAAAACTTGTTAGACTAGTTAGGTGCTGCCATCTTGTGGTAATACTAAGGCACATTTCTATATACTGTCTAAAAGAATCACTTTTGTCCACCAGGTGGCAATAGTGGGAAAAATAAAACCTTTTTTTTTCTTTCAGTGTCAGGGTAAAAACAAAATGCCACTTTTTAGGGTCTTTTCCATTATTGCAAACAAAAAAAATGTGGTTTTTTACAGGAATATTATTTCTGTAGGAATTCCTTGGACACACTCATTAGAATTTACTTGGAACCTATGATTTTTATGCATTTCAAGAAAACTGTTCTCCTTATATTGATCTTACTTCAGCAAGTACACATAAAAGATAAGCCACGGCAGTGAAGATTCACAGAATAAAATAAAAAGATACATGTACTGAATTAATCTTGGAAAGAACATTGGGGGATTCTAGTACAGAAAAGGTTCCAGCCATTCTCTGAAAGCATTTTTGTCATACATGTACGTCTTAGTTTCTCATGTAGTGGTACAAGGAGGCAATGGGCAAATAATTTAACACCAGAAAGGGCAAGTACTTTGCCAAATTTATTTACATTAATCTTTGACTTCTGTTTTCAAATTCTTGACACCCAGCCTGCAACATTAAAAAGAGTTGATTCAACCTCTCTCATTGGCATAGACAATATGTCTTCCTTGTTCACTAATGTACCCTCAACTTAGTATGGGCACAGAGTAAGTGCCCAGTTAATTTGCTGAATGAATGTCTGAATGTATAAATGTATGAATAACTGAGCAAATGAATCAGTTAATACTTCAGGAGCTGCCCTAGCCAAGGTTCCAGGAAGGGGAAGATTATATTCCTTTTCTGGACCCACAATGTCTTAACCCAAAAGCAGGGTTATTGTCGGGAATCCACAGTTATGTGAAGAGCCATATGGGGCCAAGAGATTCTTTCTGCAGTCCCTAAATCCTTACCAGTAGCACATTTTCTGCAGGGCTGAGCTTTATTTAAATATACTCTTGATGACTTGTCAAAATTTAAATCTCAGAAAATAAAAACTCAAGCTTCATTTTTTCCCAAAGACCAGAAGATGTATTCTTCCCCTTACCTCTCATCTCTTATTATGTACTATGAGTCATTCTGGCTCTGGCTCTGCCTCTTTCTCTCCAGAAAATAAACTGAATGTTGTGATGGCAAAAGACACTTCATTGGCAATTCTAGCAGGTGCCGTTTGGGAATTCCCTCATTGCCTTAGGAAATTGTCACATCTATGTTTATGGAAGATTCTGGCCTTTTGCTTTCTTTGAATTCTATTTGGGAGAGGAAATGAGGATATGAAAAAAACGTAACGAGAAGAATTGATTTTCATAGTTTTGACTAGAGTATTGACAACTTGACTCTAATCCGCTGCTTATTCCCATCCACATGTATCATAAGTAGAATTTGGGGATTTATATTGTTTGGATAGTTATTCTAATTCCAGGGTATTTACTTGAACATAAATGTCTCACTTTTTAACCTGCCACAGCCATTTGAAGAAGGAAACAGTCCCTCTTCTACTGTGCATGGTTCAACTCTTTTTATAAGGCCAGTACTGTGATGTACTGCAGGTTTTGAAAATGATGTATTAGTGAGAAAGCTGAAAATCATAATAAAAGTCACTTTTCCCCCCCTGGGCCAGAGTTAGCAACAGTGTGTTTTCAGGAGACAGGGAGGGCCCACATTCAATAGAGATTCTATCCTCCAGGTGCCTGGAAATAGTGCGAGAGGGGAGAAGTTACAACCATAAAGGAACTTAATAACAGAAGCAGAGGAGGCGATCTGACCAGCTGCTTCTTCCTCCCTTACTGATGAGGGCTTGAAGCACAGCATTTCTGACATCTTCCGCAGCAATTTATGTGTTTTTTTGTCCTTTGACATTTATATTTTTGCCAAGGTTTTGAAAAATAAAATCTTTATTATTATTGTGGTCTAAGAGGAGGATATATTTATTAATTCAATTTTCAAAGTCACATTTTAAAAGTTATTAATTTCTTTCTCACAGGTTTCTCACAGGCTTTAAGGATTAGCGGCTGCTACTTACAAGTGTTATTTTTTTTTCCTTTTGTCATAGAAAATGATATGCCTTGTGGTTCCTATTTGGATTGTTAAAGCTTCTGGTTTTCTCACACATATGGTATTCATGTTGTATAAGACCTAATGCCTAGTATTTTTAGACTAATGTTCTCTAAGAATCACAGTAATCATTCTGGGTCTGGTTCAGTGGAAAAAAGAAGCCAAAATAAAAGAAATCGATCTAAACCTCTATACTCCAACCTTAAACTTATCCCTGTTTTGAAGTCCATAGTTGAACTATTGTCCTAACTACCAAAAGAATATATCAAACTGGCTGAAAAACCTGAGAAATCATAGTGTGCCATCAATATTTGAGAAGGGATGTTGGCTTTCCCAAACTAGATTTGGGTCAAAAGGCAATCCTACTCTATATTTTCAAATACCTCTGGTGGCTTTTCCTCTCTTACAGGTGACACTGATGAGAAATGGATTTCAGCTTTTTGATGCTATTTAGGAGTGAGTCATAGATATGAATAACTTACCACGATACGGACTTATGGTGATGACTAACTTGGTGAATGAATGAATAAACTAAGTCAAAACTGATACATAGGGAAACAGATGTGGCTCAAGCAATTGGGCTCCTGTCTGCCGGGGTTCAATTCCCAGGGCCTCCCGGTGAAAGGCTGGCCCATGCAGAGAAGCTGGTGCAGCAAGATGATGCAACAAAAAGAGACACAAAGGAGAGACAATAAGAGACACAGCAGACCAGGGAGCTGAAGTGGCGTGAAAGATTGAACGCCTCTCTCCCACTCCAGAAGGTCCCAGGATCGGTTCCCAGTGCTGCCTGAAGAGAAGACAAGCAGACACAGAAGAACACACAGCAAATGAACACAGAGCAGACAGCAAGCGCAAAAACAACGGGGGAAGGGAATAAATAAATAAATCTTTAAAAAAAACTTGATACATAATTTCTTTTATGAAATATTAGTGAGCTCTTTGAGCCTCACTCCTTA
>PVKH010037660.1:0-11429 GCA_004027955.1 Chaetophractus vellerosus | reverse complement strand
AGCAGGAGTGAAAGGGAGGGAGTTAGAAAGGGAGGGAGACAGGCCTCTGAGAAGGAAATGGGGCCCAAAGCACAAGAGAATGGATGGTCCTTTGACAGGAGAATAGACATTTCTTCTCTTAGGATTAGAGGGGAGGAGGAGGGGGTGGCTGAGATGCTGGCAGGAGTGAGGATTTGGTGGTGGTGGGGAACTGAGGGGCTTCCTATATTATGGCTTCTAAGTTAGGCAAGAATTGAGAGCAAAATGAAGAGGGAACTTACTTTTTTCTCAATTTAACTCTGCTTGGTTGAAATGAGTAAAATCTGTGGATGCAATTTACATAATCTTTCATGAACAAAAATAGGATGCAAACACTCAATCTGAGCCAGATTTAGACCCAAACTAGAATGCCAGATTTGACAGAAATCATCTTCTAAGATGGAATAGTCTGCAAAGGAGCTAACGAGGCTCCAAAACATATGTCTCCTTTTTCTGTAATCAGGGTGACATCCTCCAACTCGTCAAACCACTGGTGATGCCTCTGCTCTTCTTTGGGAAAAAAAAGTCTACTGTCAGTGCTTTTTAATTGGAAAGTTCTGTGTGGCATTCAGTAGTAACTGCTATTAAGCAGCTTTTCCATGGTAATGTTACCTATAGTCAATCCTCTTGAAAGTATTTTTTGGCTGATTTACAGTGATCATGGGTGCCTACTCTTGCTCTTTCTTGCCTTTCAATAATTATTAATACCTAAATCTCACCACTCACACCTCTAATGATGTGTAGAAATTTGCTATAAGAATAATTGACATACGCTAATTCAATCGTTTAAAGTTATTAGATTTAATTTGCATTAATTCTTACAGAGAAAATTCATAATTATATAATAGATATGGCATTCAGGCTTTTATTTCATTTATTTATGATGCCTCAATTGGAAAGATTGACAAGGATAAAGGAAAGGAGATATAATCTTTAAAGAAAGTGCTTCTAACTAAATATAGTCATCTGGGTACGACTTCTGTGTGAAGCATGCTTTTAAATGTCTTAATACAGAATTAAGGACAGAACATTTTTAATACACTGAAAATCCCTCTGACCACACTTTTCTCTTTCTCTGTTTACACTTAAATAATGTTTTTTTGGAAGCTTGCTCCAAAAACTTTGGGGCAAACTTTGGGCTTATCTGTACTTTCCTTTACAGTCTCACCATTGACTGCATTCATTTCCCTGATTAATAGCTGCCCCTCATTTAGAAATCAAAGGCCATCCAGGGTATAATGTTGGGCCTTTAAAGCACATTTTGTCTAAGCCCCCATCTGATGTTAAATGCAACTACTAGACCCTTCTAAAGTAGGAAACAGTATTAAATATTTACTGTGTGACTCTTATTGGCAATGATGTGTTCCAGGAAATTTAGCATCATGTATACCCTGATATTACCTGATTCTTTAAGAACAAGATAGCATCAGAATAAATGGTAGAGTTGTGATTCAGCTCCAAAGGTAAACTCCTTCCATTCACTAATTCAATCAGTGACTGAGAATTTAACCTCTCTGGTCAGCTGATTCAATTCTTGGACAGGCCAAACTCTTAGAAACATTTTTCTATTAAGTTAAAATTTTTGGCCCTTTATCTCTTAACCATTGGGATTAATTCTAACATCTGAGTGCTCCAGGGTCAAACCCAGATTCCAATCCTCCTTCCATTTGACATCCCTTCATGTGAAAATGGTCAGCCTAAATAGTTTCTGTTAGCATCTTAGCCACTCTCCTCTAATCATGTTTCTGCTGGATTTTAGACCTTCTAATCTATCGTAACCAGAAGTAAATACTAAATAGCACTCAATCTCTCTCCAGTCTGGATTGATATTCAGCCTCATCATCTGGATGTCTGTAGAACAAAAGTAAATAATTTATGAACTTTCTTTTGAATCTAAGCCGCTCCTCAAACAAGGAAAGTCATTCTGAACTTAACATAGAAATCTTAGTCTCTTCATCTGCAGATTGGCTATGACAATACTTCCTCAGAATTGTCATTGCAATGATGTTTGTAGATTCTAAGATAGTCTTCACACCGAGTACATGCTCAATACATAATAGTTTGCTTGCTATTAAAGAAAAAGTTTACATGCTGTTGTCATAGAGATGGGTATCAAAAGGCCTGGCCCCACTGTTTCAGCCAATAAGCTCTCTGTGTGATACAGCTTGCTTACACATATCAGACCTAGTTCATGTAGTAATAAACTCAACTCTATAATAATTTTGCATTAGCTCTGAACTATTAAGCTCCCTCTGAGCATTAAATGGAGTGGGGCTGATGCTCAGAGAGTGTAATTCTTTCTACCTCCCAGGATGGCTGTGAATCCATTCTTGGCTACCTTTGACTTGTTATATTTCCTCATTCAAACAACTCAGCTTCTGCCATCCCACTTTTTTGATCTGTAAAATGGTGATAATGATATTGACCCATCTCACAGGAATTCTGTGAAGAAATGCTAATTAATGTTCACAAAACACTTTGAAAATGTAAATTGCTATTTAAATGCTAAATATGTGTATTCGACAAATGACAAGCCTACCTTGGGATTAACATGTCCTAGATGCTGAAATGGCATTGCTTTGCTCAAAGAGGATAAACCAAATAAACAGCTCAACACCTGCTCAAAACCCAGACGCTTCCTCTCACTGTGTTTTGAAGCAACACAATTTTTATGGGTTTTGTGAATGGAAGCTAGCAATAAGCAGTAACTTGAATGACTCCCTTTTACAAAGGCAGAGGATGAAGGGATGCCTGAAAGAGAAGTGACTAAATTGCTCAGGGGAAAGAATGACTTCAGGTAGTATGTGGTGTGCCGGCAAGAAATCTGACAGTTCAAGACTCTTTTCTGCAAAACCTTAACTTTACTATTAGAGATATAACTGTAGACTTCTCTACAATAAGAGCCATTGATTTAGATTACCAGATGCAGCTGCTCTCAAACTCTGAAACTGTCAGATTAAGAAAACATGTTGTGATTGCAAAATAGATTGGAAATGTAAAATGATTAAAAACAAGAGACTACCCAAGCCATTCCACCCTTATGCCAATGTAACTCGTACAAGAGCTGTCCTGCTGCTTAACCAAATTTCAGTAATGTATGCTACCTCAGGAACTACGCAGGGGCCTTCACAGCCTCCTGAAAAAGAAGTTACTAAATATCCCTCAAATAGACTTTTTACTGACTTGTCCAGCTTTTGATTCCTCCCTTGCTTTGAGGATGTAAAGAACTTAATGTCTAAACCATCTGGAAACATTTTGAGTTGTCATTTTACCCCACCAGGGGCCTGTGGCAGGATTTGCATTTTCAAGCCTTTTCAATCTTAAACAGTTAATCATCTTAGAGAATAGGGATATGCAATGCTGGCAGTGTTTCTTGGGAGGCTTGACAGAAACTGTAGAGTAAAAGAAACGTTTTTAGTTTGAAGTGGAAGGTTGTATTAAACATGAAATAAACACTCCATTCCTGCGCTGCCAGAATCTAAACATAGGCCTTTGAACAGATTTTAAAGTGGCATTCTATGCTTTCGCCAACGAAGCCACTGGCACTATTAGGCTGATTACTACACAAGGAGAGGGCCAGATGGCTTGCCCTTGAACGAAATCAAAGGGCCTTCTTTTATATGCACACTTTTTATTCAAAGTGAGAGAGCTTCCTAAATATGTAAAGGCCCTTTGCTGCTTATGCAAAACTACCTCTGCACTTACTAACGTTAAGAACCCTCTTAGCACGGAGTGGAGTAGCCTATACAAAGGAAGCCTTCTAGCTTGTTCCGTACTTTCTATCCAGAGGCCAATACACACTGAATAATTAAAATCAAAGTGAAATAAACTCATGGAAATAGCTCTACCTTCAGATTAAAATGTGTCCCAGAGAGGAGGTGGTCTATCACTTAACCAATGTCAAATTCACTCTTAAAGAATCAAGTATGTTAGGATCTTGCTACTCAAAGTGTTAGCATGGGCATCATCTGGGAGCTCATTAGAAATAGAGACTCTCAGGCCCACCTTCTTGACCTCCTGATTCAGAAGATAGTTTCAAAAGGCCCCCAGATGATTTGGATGCCTGTTAAAGTTTCAGCAGCACTGGATTAGCCAGTTTCTATAGCATTCTCTGTCTCCCTGGGGAAATCTTTCATTCCCTTAGTCGTCCTATTGCACAACATCACACTCCTAATTATAATTCCTCTTGAAACAATATAACGTTGTGTAGAAGAGAATTTAACATGGGAACAATGCCACATACATGTCTCCGTGTAAGAGTTAATTGGCATATTGTTATTTATTAAATATCTCCTATGTGCTACGGAATATTCAGATGTGAAAAAGACAAACTCTTACCCCAAAGATTTCATGGTGTCTGGAGAACCACATGAATAAGCACAGTGCTAGATGGATGGACACAGAGAAACATGGCATTTAAGAGAGCACTGGGATGTTCTGTCTCAAAAGAGCTAAGAGTACATGAGGGGTCACTGAGATATAGATCAAGATAATCTTGGATTAAATACGCTAATGTTTGTACACTGCTCTAAAGCATTTTGAATTTAAAGGAGTGAGTCAAGTACCTATGGTGAAAGGGAGAAAGTGACAATGAGTTTGTCCTGTGTTAAAGGAGCAGCCATTCCTTAACTCCAGTCTATTGCGTTGTGTTGCTATAACTTCTGATTTTTATAGACAGCCAGAAATCTAGATTATATGGTATCTGCAATCTCCTAATATTTAAATACTGGTTACAAACAAAATAAAACAAAATGAATGGACCCAATAAAAACCTCTGTGGGCTGAATTTTCCCCAGAACCAGTGGTTTGTGATCTAGGGGAATGTCACCCACCAGTCCTGGCAGCAGCCCTCAGAGCAGGGGCTGCATGGTGAGTAACACCAGCTTGGCAGTGCCACTCACAGAAGCAGCAGAGCGAGCACGGGGTAGTGCATGCAGGGAATAACCTCCTAGGGCAATGAGGAAAGGTCTCCCAGATTGGGGGTTCTGAGCTGAGGTTTCAAGAATCAAAGATGTCGGCAAAGAAAGGAAGAGGGAAAATGGTAGAAAGTATTCTAGATGGGGAAACTGAACTTGCAAAACACAAAGGTTTGAAAGAGAAGGATGTTTTGATGAAACGCCAGATTTCAGTGTGGCTAGGAGAAGGGATCCCATTTGCTTCATTTTAAACAGTTGGCAAAATATATCTCATGATTTTCTCTTAAGAATGATCATTTTCCAGCCTCGGGCAAGAGAATTAAGGAACTTTATTTTCATTAGTGCTCCTTTTCTGGGATGTGCCTCTGATTTGACTGGGGCTATAATGACAATGTACATTGAAGAATTATATAATTTTCATTGGGTATAAAATTGGTATTGCTTAGGGTAGCAAGTAGTTTGTAATAATTGCTTCAGCTTTCAGAAATTACCATAAAAGGAAAGGCCTTTTAGCAGATGTTCAAAGGGCACTAAATTTTACAGATCAAGCTGACTTCATATTTCTTTGCCAAACAGCTTTTAACAACAGCTGTGATTCTTTTATTTGCTGCTTTTAAAGGCAAATTGTATATCTATTGCTATATCTATAGTTTTAATTGTAGGTATTCCATCTGTGATATTTAATTATTTATTTATCCCAAATTTTAGCAAAAGAGCATTGATTAAGAACCTAAACAACTTTTCTCCCCTTACTCATCACCAGGGTAACAATAGGAAAAATTTTAAATGCTCTTTGGTGAATATAAATATGTCAATACAAAAATATCTACAAAAATAACAGGAAGAAGAGAAATGATGAAATTTAATAGAGTATTAAAACATGCTGCCTAGCATATTTTATCTAATTTTTCAATATGTGTTCTGAAAATCATTAATCTAGTCAGTCTGCAGCTGTTTCTTTCTGAATACAGAGTCTTATAATGGGGAAGACCACAGCTTTCATGGCAAGTGAAAATTTTGGTTATGGTAACAAGGTTTGCGAATTACTTTGGCTTCATATATTTTGCTCTTTACTATTTCCTCATACCAAATATTAGAAAGAAATGCCTGGACCAGCGGTTTTTAAACTTCAGTGTGAGAGGCAGCTGCGGTGTTGGTTAAAATGCAGATTTACAGGCCTTGCCTTAAGAGCCGCTGATTCATTAGGTCTGGATAGGTTCTGGGAACCTGATTTTTAAAAGGTGTCCTGAGTGATTCTCACGTACTTGGCCTTAGAAATTATATTCTGGATAATGCTGGGCTGGCTCGAGGGTACCTAATGCCCGGCACAACTGAGCTTTCAAGGAAGTTAAAAACTTCTAAGATGTATCCATGGTGATAATGCCTGTGGAGGCAAGCTCCCTGAGGGGATGGACTTTGTTCTGTTCACAGCTGTGTCCTCAGCCCTGAGATCCGTGCCTGGCACCTGGGAAGCACTCAGGAACTATCTGCTGAGTGAATACACGAAAGAATGAGTTGACCATGGCAGTACTTCTGTCTCAAATTCATGTCCTTCACTTGGTCCTCTGGACCATCGTCCCCTGACGGACACATGACGAGCCCACCATAACCTCCTCACCAAAAGGGACATTTTCAGACCCAGAGGACATTTTGCAAAATCATCAGCCATCTCGAAACTATAATGTTTGTTAGTTTTTTTCCCTGACCACCTAAAACACTGAGAATACAAATATAGGAGTTGTAACACCTTGCTGGATCACCACAAACCAACGCCCACATCCCAGAAATTACAACACCCATCATCCCAGCGAAATGTCCATATGGTTGGAATTACACTGAATTACAGACCCCCACACACACCTTTTTTTTTTTTTCAGGCTTGTGCGCTTGTGCGACGTTTCTGCATTAGTTTTCATGCTCTGAAACCAATTTGGTGAGTTGTTATAACTGGATCTAGAGGTGATGGAGGGGCATACCCACGTAAACACATGGTTTCTTTCAAGAAATCTTTTATTATTTCTCCAGGGTTCATGGAAATATTTAACAAAACCCTAAAGTTACATAAAACACAGAGGAAGAAACCGATGGAACTGAGAGTTATAGTTATCCTTAGTGATTCAGAAGAGATGGCCAAACCATGGTATTAACCACTGGAGTCGATCCAGAGCTGCTTCAAATGTGCCTTCCATTGGTGAGGACATCAGCACTGATGCAGCTTATGGTTGTCACTAAGGTCCTAGTCCATCCTGGTTAGCACTCTTAGCAGGAAAGTTTACAGCACTCTTTGCACTGTAGCTAAGAGTAATCCCTTCTGAAATGGATTTAGCTCTAAATACCATACAATCATTAGAACTCTATTGTTAGCATATATTCAGGAATGGTCATATTACTATTAGTCAATATTGATTGATTGAACACTTCTGTGCTTAGTGATATTTCTGATGGTTTCTCTAGCACAACATTATTTCTATTAATTCGTTTTCATTTATAAATGATAAGTATACTTATTTTACAAATTTGGGAAAAGTAAAAGAACTGTTACAAATACCCATGCATCCAAAATCACAGGAGACCTACCATTAATATTTTTATATACTTAATTTTAAACTTTTTAAATATATTTTTCTATATGAAATTTCATAATCTACTTTTAAAGCTAGTTATTTCAAATAGTTCATAGACATTATTTTAATGACTGCATAAAAATTACAAGCATAGTTTATATTTAAAAAATTAACTGTCACTTCACAGTTCATTAAGGAAACTTAGACACAGATACTGATGTTGTTAACAATAAATGTACTGTGGCCACTCTGTACAATTTTGGGAAATAGATCTGACCCTTATCATACCAGACTTTTGGTCCAAAATGCAGTTCTCATTCTTTGGATGTTCAATCAGTCTCATCTAATATAATAATCTGTCATAATGGGATGCCAGTACATGTGCAATAAAAATGTTGAATGTCATCGTAGTTAAAGACATCTTTAACAGGAATTCCAGGAACGGAATGTCATCCTCTGGTGATAATAAGCAAGGCACTTGTATTTCTATGCCTTGATTTCTAATTAGAAAAAAAAAAGAAACTAATATATGACTCAAAATAATGCAATCATGCAAACCAGTAGTGGTACTGACTACCTGAAATAATATAAAGAAAACTCAGCTTATCTACTTCAAAGCCTTTGGCCCACAGACCTATGTCTGCACAGAGGAAATGAGATCTCTGTCATCACTCTGCACATCTGGATCATAGTTCAAGCTCTGATGTGAATGATGCCATCTGAACAAAGGGTTGAACCTTTCAACTTCTCTGGATCTCAGTTGCATCATGTGGGAATGGGGCAAGGAGTGCTGTCCCTAGGTTATATATGAAAATCCTTTGAGTTGTGGGGAAGATTTTCCTGTGTGCTAAGGTATCATTATATCAAAAGTCATGAAATGTTTTATCATCAGTAAACACGGAAGTACATCTGAATACTTTTCAGCCTGGAAAAATATCTTTATGGAGGAAACACATTCTGAATGCTTTAAGTGTAGTGATCTAAGGTTACCCACAAATCATTACCATCAATGTCTATGCACCCTTAAATTGAATGACTTAAAAAAGACATAGCAATGTAAAGGCAGTCTCTCTTATGCTTATGTTATGACCTTTACTTTTTCCTGAATATAAAAGTTAGTACTTATATTCATACACAGTTAGTAGAAGTGTAAAATTGGTTCAACTGCTTTAGAAAATTATTTGGCATGATCCAATATAGCTGAGTATATGTATATCCCATGGCTCAGAAATTCCATTCTTTGGTATGTGCAAAGAATATATTCATAAGTGCACCAAAAGACATGTAAAACATGTTCACAGCAGTAATAGGATGCAAGAGCCCCAACAGTAGTATAGCCCCAAACTGGGAACAACCCAAATAATATCCATCACCCAGGAGAATGAATGAAAACAACATGAGAGCAAACAAACCACCACTGTATGCATCAACTTAGGTGTTTCTCAAACACGTTGCAGAGTAAAAGAAGCCAGATACAAAACAGTACATATTGTATGGTTTCATATATTTAAAGTTCTAACAGCATAGATTAATTTGGCTTTTATTTGAACTCTGGTACTTAGTGGATCTCTTAAAATTCCTTTGTTTCATGTTCTGCTTATTTTTTCCTAGTAAATTGAGTATCATATTTTGCTATTGCAGCCATTCTTGATTTTTTCAGCTGATGAAGTCAAACTAGTGCCATCAGATTCATTGTGACAATCATCAAAAGAAAGAAATAGCCTGAAGGAAGAACTAAACTCTTTGCGTAAAGTGGACACTGCACTTTTTCCACAATTTTTTTTCTCTTCATTGTAATTAGGGATTTAATTTTTCATGTAGACACCTTGAAATAGTAGCAATGCAAATTAGTGAGAAAATGGAATTCCTAAATAATGGATATTTGAGGTAAGGCCTTAGCACACCCCTTCTATAGGTTTGTACTTTCATAGTTCCAGATACAATATTACAGTCTCTTTAGAGGGAACTTCCTTTCTTCTTAGCTGTTTCCCTTGCCTGTCCTCTTCTGTGTTCTGATTGATGGGAAATCTTAAATTCCACCCTCAGGGGTTCATTTGATTCTGCCCTATTTCCTAGAGTTTGGACCTTCCAGTCCATTGAAAACTCACCAAGGCAACTGTTGAGACAAAGTCCATGGGTTTTCCATCTTTGGAAAGCAGAGATTTTGGACTTCACTAGATAGCCTAGGAACTCCCTAAAAATTTAATAGCAGTGTCAACGGCCTGGATAATTTTTACCCAGAAACAACCTCAAAAGTAAGGTATTGATAAACTTGGGTAAATGCTCCTGTTTCTCTCTTGTTATAATGTAGTTAATTACTACAACAACCAAAAGAGTTTTTATGGCTAAGAGATTTCAAAGTGAGTTGGGAGGTTATTCCAGAGGTTATGCTTATGAATGTCTCTGGTGGATCTCACTGACTGCCACGGTAAACAGTGCCTCAAACAAGAGACCTCTGGACATATCAACTATAGGCAAGGCACACAAACCCATGAAAGCAGCTTCCCACCGATGGGCCTTATCTTGGAATACATGATAACCTATCCCCCCAATGTAACACAATTAGACTAATTTATTATTTCCCTACACACGATTCTTCTACCCCTTTTATTTGGACCTATAATTATCACTATACACATTAAATATATGACCCAGAGATGGAAATCTTCCATCTCTTCATATGCTGTTGAGCCCTGAATCTCAGCAGAGTTGTGGCCAACACCTACTCTGCAGTTCATCGGACTCACCCAGGACAACTAACAAAAGGATGATGATAGAAAATGCCCATTCCAAGAAGCAGAGGGCATCTACAACTGCAGGAATGACAGTTCTATCCATATGCCCCATGGGATCTAAGCCCCCTCTCAATCGGAAGCAGAGAGGGCATCACCATCCCCAAATCCTCAAGATTGAGGAATGAACAAAAGTAAGGAGGGAATGCAACCATGGACCGAAGTACACATTACTATTGTAATAACAGAAGAACTTGTAACATTGATATAAAGATAGTAGACACCAGAGGTTCTGAAGGGAGGAGGAGGGAAGAATAGGGAGAAGATAAGGCATTATTAGGGCATTGGAATTGTTCTGCATGATACTGCAATGATGGATACAGGCTATTATACATTTTGTCAAAACTTATAAAACTGTATGGTGCATGGTGTACACCATAATGTAAACTATAGATCTTGGTTAGTAGTAATGCTTTAATATTTGTTCATCAATTGTAACAAATGTACAACACTTATGTAAGATGTTATTAATAAAGGAAAATGTGGGAGGGGAGGAGAGGGGTGGGCTATATGGGAATCTTCTATACTTTCAATGTAACTGTTCTGTAATCTAAAACTTCTTTAAAAATAAAATTTATTATATTTTAAAATTTGTTTAAAATATTTATTTAAAATTTATTTTTTTAAAAAGATTGACTTTGATGCTTCATTTCAAAGCAATTTTCTCAAACATAATCACATTAGAATATTTTATTTCTTTTAGCTAAAAGTAACATTTTAGAAAAGTGAGGTTTCAATTTTCCAATTGGAAATGAAAAGTTTCAAGTGAAAGGCCAAGCCTCTCACGTTAAAGAATAAATGTTTGAGAGTAACCAAATAAAATCATAGCTAACAAATGTCATAATGCTTTATTTTGAACAAATGAAATCACTGCATATCTACACTTATGAGTTTCACAGTACCCTGTTAATATCTCCATCTTCTTAGTTTGTGGCTTTAAGGGGATTGTCCATATAAGTCAGACTTTAAATAAAACTTAGAAGGTACTGATTGCTAGTCTTTTTTATATGAAAACCATATTATTATTGGACTTTTTAAAATAGACTTCAAAACTGTTGTCACTGCACCTGACTTTAAGGTCAAATTTAGCTGTAGTGAGAAATAGTTACACTATGAGGCAACTTCTTTTTTTTTTTTTT
>PVKH010037659.1:0-11428 GCA_004027955.1 Chaetophractus vellerosus | reverse complement strand
CCGGCATACCACATGGGAGGCCCCGGGTTCGGTTCCCGGGGACCTCTCCTAGCGGGCAGACCGCCTTGAGAATGGCAAGCCACCGTGGGCGGGCAGAGCCGCCGTGGGCAGGGCAAAAAGCTGCCACGGACAGGGCAAAAGCCGCCACGGGCAGGGCAGGTCGCCCGCGAATGGAGCGCAGCCAGCCACCCGCGAACTGAAAGCCGGCCGTGAATGGAAGCAGAAGCCGCCCACAAGCGGGGAAAGCCGCGCCTGTGCAGTGACCAGTCTCGGTGCATCGCCACAGCAGGGGGGAGGGGAGATAAGTAATAAAAATAAAATAAATCTTTAAAAAATAAAAATAAAAAAATAAATGGCGATTGTTTATGCCAACCAGTAGGTGGTACTTTGTAACAGCTCTTTCAGTGAATCAGACCAACTGGACACAATTCTGACAGTTAATGTACAGTGCAGTCCACTACTACCTCTCTTATTCTTATTCTAGATATTAGGGTTCAACTGATGCCGCCTAAGGCCGTATTCACCTGCATTTACTTCAGCAGTCAACACAGGCCATTGAAGGTTTTTGAGCAAAGGTTCACAACTGACTGTGGATTCAGGATGGTGTTCCAAACCAACTCCTGAAGGGCTCGAGCTGGTGAAGCTGCAAGACCAAAGAACATGCCTGGCATTTAGTCAGGCATAAGGTTTATTGGGACTTATGGACAGGAGAGAATCTTGATGGTGGCTGGTCAAAGAATGAATGAAGTTAGTGCACAACAAAGAGATGAGAAAGTGAGGCACGATATATATGGGGAGACCTGTGCAGTAGCAGTGTAGGAGGCTGTGAAGAGGGGAGCACCCAGGTCAAGGAAATATTTACATACTGGAATCCTTGACTATGTACATGAGTTAACCTAGTTAAATATAATCCCACTCATAGAGTTACTCACACAATGTCTAGCATTCAAGTGTTCCCTTTTAGAATGTTTACAATATATTACCTTAAAGGACAAAATATGATTGAGAAATAAATGATTGAGAAATAAATGATTGAGAAATAGAGGATTGAGAAATAAAGGGCTGCCTCTTTCTATCCCTCTCTGTCTCTCTCCCTCCCTCCCACCCCTATCCCTCCCTACTTCCCTCTTTCTCTTTCTCCTACTCTTTCTCTTTTCCCTCTTTCTCTTTCTTACTCCCTCCCTCACTCTCCCTCTCCCCACCTCTCTCTCTCTCTCTCTCTCTCTCTCTCTCTCTCTCTCTCTCTCTCTCTCTCTCTCTCTCTCTCTCTTTCCCTCTCTCTTTCTTTCTCTTTCTCTCTCTCTCTCATACACATACACATGGCCATGACCGCTTCCCAAAAAAATGTTTTTCTGGCTTGATGAGCCAAGTTAACTACATATTAACCACAAAATTATTTCACACAGGTAGGTAAATTAAGTAAAATGCGAGCATTTTCTGTGCCAAAGCCTGATCCTATTTCCTGAGAGAACAAGAACTTTGCATTAAAAATTACATTAAAATGGGACTTATTTATGCCAATTTGATTTTTTCTTTTAATGGGTCTTCAAAAATTTGGATATCCTTTGCTCACCATTTCTGATTTGCTAACATTTCCTGTTTGGTTGCTTTCCCTTTATTATGTGGTGGAATTAAAGAGTAAACTTCCATTGGTCAAAAACTTCAATCCAGGCCTCGAGCATGCTTATTAAGCTTGCCTTACTATGTTAGCCTTTAACATGATTGTACCTATTCAAAGGTTTTTTTGTGTGTTCAGAGAGGGAGAGCTTTCATTTCCACTGGTAATGGCAGAAATAAGAAAAACATTGTGGCATTTGATGGAGAAAGAACAAAATTAGAATTTTTCAGAGCAAGTCAAATCCTTCTTGTTAAAACAAATGAATAAACAAACTGAAAAAGGTATGTCATTTCTTATCAGGCACCAGCTCTGTCTGAAGTCTCTGAGGGTGCTAATGCACCCACTTTGTCAGCAGGACCAAACAGCCACTCTTCATTCCTGGAATACACTGTGGGTTTCATACCTCCAGCCTAAATCCTGCTGCTATTCAAGGCTCAGCTCAGGCAATTCTGTGTCAGTGAAACCTTTGCCAAGTCCTCTGGCAATACAAGCCCTAATCATACCTTATATATTCTTTCACTAGCATTATCTGCTTGTCATGTGCCCAGGCCCTTGCATGGTGCCTCACATCCAAAGGAGTTCCATAATGCTAGCTGAATCAATGACTGGATGAATGAATGGAGCGCTAATGAATCTATCTGGATGCAGGGAAATGGAAAAGGGGAGCCTGGGGCCTGAAATGTTTTTTTAAAAAAGTAGTTCCTAAATGTACAATTTAAAGGATACCCTGCATCATGGGCTGAAAAACGGTGCCAAAAGATATTCAGGTCATAATCTTTAGAACCTGTGAATATCATTTTATATGGCAAAAGGGATTCTGCAGATGGGGAGATTGTCCTGACTCACCTGGGTGGGCCCAATGATATAATTACAAGTATCTTTAAAAGAAGAGGCAGAGGGAGATATGCCAGAAGATGAAAGAGATGTGACAGTGGAGACGGGGAGAAAAGGCGATGTGATGCAGGTCCATGAGCCAATGTATGAGGATGGCCTCTACAAACTAGAAAAGGCCAGAAGCTGATTCTCCCCCAAGTCCTTCAGAGTGAGTGGGGCTCTGCTAACACCTCAACATCAGTGCCTTAAAACCCATTTTTGACCTCTGTCCTCCATAACTGTAAGGTAAATAAAGTTTGTGGTCATCTGCTATACAGCCCTCAGAAACACACCATGAAAGCCACATTCTCCCTCTGGACCTCAACATGCCCTAACAACTAGCTCTGACATAGTCACAGGAATAGGAAGGAATCAATATTAGCTAAGGAGCCACCGGTCCTGTGTTCAAGTCTTGACTCTACCATTTTTAGCCAGACATTTGAGTCAGAACCATTAAGCCTTGATTTTCCTAAGGTTACAATGATAGATACCCCATCTACAGCACGGAGTTATATGAACATCACATGGGGGTAATGTGTGTGAAGGCAATATGTAAACTGGAACTTCAGTGTAAACTATTATTGTTGCGACTTACTTCTTTGGATTTAGGAACTGAAGGCTTCTGAGAAATGTCAAGGAGCCTCATTGAACGTTAATGTTGAGGTCAGCTCTGAATAGGGCCTGGTGCATGGCACCTTGTACTTATTTGTTGGAGGAATAAATGAATGAATTGATGGATGAATGAATGAAATTAGCTTATTAGAAAATAATATTATTTGCTTATTAGAAATACTTAGAAATTTGTTTATTAGAAATTAGCATACTAGAAAAAATAATATTATAAAGTTATCAGTAGAATCTTTTTGAGACTGGGTCACAGGAAAAGTAAAAATTGGGAGGAGATAAAGTTTTTAGAAAAGTTTAAAGCATAGGGTACTACCTGTGATGGGGAAAGGGAATGATAGCAGTGGCCAATGTGGGCAAGATGTGTTGCCTGAGAAGCGGGTTTAGGGCAAATTTCCAAATGAAGCTCACTCTTGAAGAGTGATTAAAGGAGCTACCAAGAGGCAGAGGGAAAGTGGTCAGAGGGATGCAAGGAAAACCAGAAAAAAGTATTGCTAGAAATGAAGAGAATGTTTCACAAAAGGAGGGAGAAGGGGCCGGCTCAATAGCCCAGTGGATAGGGCGCCGGCATACCACATGGGAGGCCCTGGGTTCGATTCCTGGGGACCTCTCTTAGCGGGCAGACCGCCTTGAGAATGGCAAGCTGCCATGGGCGGGCCGGAGCCGCCGTGGGCAGGGCAAGAAGCTGCCACGGACATGGCAAGAGCCGCCACGGGCAGAGCAGGTCACCCGCGGATGGAGCGCAGCAAGCGGGGAAAGCCTCACCTGCGCAGTGACCACTCTCGGCGCATCGCCGCAGCGGGGGGAAGGGGAGATATGTAATAAAATAAATAAATCTTTAAAAAAAAAAAAAAAAGAAGGAGAAAATAATTATTAGTGTCAAATGCTGCCAGCAAGTTAAAAAAATGACAGGATCTAAAAAATGTGTCCATTGGAATTTTTGACCTCTGTCATTAGGGGCGGGTTGGGTAGAGATTTTAAGGGAGAAGATGGAGAAGGGGAATGGCCTTCCTCTCTTCTCTCTAGTTCCTCACAGTGAGCTCCTTCAGCATCTTCCTGGTTCTTCTGCCTCATCAGCCGCCGTTTCTGACTTCATGTCTGATTATTCTTGCTCTTCCTTCCCCCAACCCTGATGCTTTCTATAGCTCAGTCCTTGGTATTATCTGCATTCCCTTGATAAGTTCATTTCATCCCAAATCCAAAGTTATTCTCTCTGTGACTGACACCCTCAGTGCTGCCCTCCAGCCCACTCACTGTTCTGGGGTGCTTACGGGGAAAGCTTCCAGAGTGGTAGCCGCTGTGAACAGACTGGAGCTGAATCACAGTCCAGGGCCCAGTACACTTCGTCCCCATTCTTGTTTGAGTGTTTTCCTTCCAGAATTATTCTCAGAAACCCTGAAAAGACCAGGGCCCTGGAGAGTAACTGCAGTAGAAGAGCAGATGACAATTTGCAAGCAGAGGCCAGCATCTTGGGAGACAGGATCACAATTCAAAGTGTGCTTGGTAAAGAGGCTAAGTGGCCAAAGACAGAACAAGTTTCAGTTAAAAGAGAGCAACTTAGGCAGCAAAACAAAGTCCTTTCTTGCCGGATGGCGGACGGCATATGCTGGGCAGAGAACGTGCCCGAGGGCCCGTGCGACCAGGCCCAGCGATTGTAGCTCGGTAAAACTCGTGAGCACAGTTCCTGTATCTATACGTAGGAGAACTGCAGCAGCCCTCGTGGGAGGTTCAGCAGTTAAGCTGTGTGCTGCTCACTGGAAAAGGGCCCTCTCCAGTTCTGAGCTCCAAACCAACGGTGAAGTGACGATTTGGGGCAAGGTTCAGAAAAGAACTGTGTAGACAGGAGACTGAAAGTTTCGAAAGTAATGAGGACAAGGAGGTGTTAAAGATACTGAAATTTCACAGCCCAGAAACACGGACACCAAGGAGAGATTTATAAAAGCTCTTTAACTGGGACATGGTCACTTGGAAGATAGTTACCGGTGACCATAAATGAGAGAGTAAAAGAGATTTAGTCATCATAAATGATTTTTTAATCCTAGCAGTTTATTTGCTATAAGACAATATTTCTAAGAGTGTGAGCTGATAAAAACTGGAATAGTTTACTGAGGTGGATTTTAAAAGACAGTTAAACTGGGAAGCAGATGTGGCTCAAGCAGTTGAGCTCCCACCTACCACATGGGAGGTCCCTGGTTCAGTTCCCAGTGCCTCCTATAGAAGACAGCAAGCTAGTGTGATGGGAGGGTGCAGCAAGCTGACACAAGAGACACGAGTAGAAAAACATAATGAGAGGCACAACAAAGCAGGGAACAGAGATGGCTCAAGCAATTAGGTGCCTCCCTCCCACATCGGAGTTCCCGAGTTTGGTTCGGTTCCCAGTTCCTCCTAAAGAAACAAAGAAAATGAACAAACATAGCAAGTGCAAACAATGAGCAGGTGGGGAGAAATACATAAATAAAATAAATCTTTAAAAAAACAAAACACAAACTGTCTTTCATTTCTAAAGATTTTCAGCACAAACTCTGCCTAAAGTTACAGGCGTGGGGAATATAATCACTCATTCCTTAAGTCAGCCGTGCTTACTGAATGCCTGGCGTGTGCCAGGCACTACTCCAGGCCTGCAGCAAAGCTTGTCCTCATGAAGTTTACGTTCGAGTGAGGGCGACAGGTATATGCTGTTAAGTAGTGATAAGGTCGGTGAAGAAAATAAATGAGGCAGGATAAGAGAACAGAGAGCTGCATGCTTGGCCCCATTATTGGTAAGGTGGTCAGGGAGGAAATATTGACGCACGGACTTGGAAGAATAGATAATAAGAGTCAATATTTATTGAGCACTTACTACATTCTAGGCCTTGTGCCAAGCCCTGTATCATCTAATCCCTATAACAATTTATTTTACCAATGAAGAAATTAAAACTCATGGAGGTTAAATAACTTGTCCAAGGCCATACAACTAATAGAACTCACGAGCTCCAGCTGAACCTTTTTTTGATAGCTGTGATTAATATTAGTGTCAATTACAGTCATTAAAGTTGAGGCCCTACTGGGTACAGGGCCTTCATTTATTTCTATTTAAAGGGTAGTGCCCAGGTAACAGGTGGATTTTAAAGAGCCCTGTGTCTCTGTGCAGGCTTGAGTTCCATCTGCCTCTTGGCTTCCAGGCACTGCTGAGACCCAGGCGCCGCGCTGACCTCAAGCCTAGAGGCAGGCCATCGCCCAAGGCAACTTTGTCCCAGAGAGTGTGAGCAACCTCACAAAAGACACCTGCTCCTTCTGCAGTTTAACAGAATGTCCTTCACTGGGCGTGAAGAGTGCCAGGTACACAGCGGGACCGGAGCATCTTACGTGGCCAAGGATTAAATTGAATTCTTTGTGCACCGAAACCCTCTTTTGTTAAAATATATGTCATGTCCTAGGAGTCCTTGGACTCACTATTTTCTAATAAATATCTCATTTGAAGCAGAAGGGAGAGAGCTTGCTATTCCTCTTGTTTTCTTCAAGAAGCTGTATTCTTTCCCCCAAAGAAAAACAATTTCTAATGTTTTGTTACATAAGTTAAGGTTCGGCTTCTAAAGTGAAGCCTCGCCATAAGATTGAGTAATATTGACAGTAGGTGATTTCCCTGTGCTTCACTCTTCGTCTACAAAATAAGGTTAGTTTATGAATTAATGTTCTTTTCTTTCTACTGCAATCTCATCTCCTTAAAGGTCTTTGCTATGAGTGCTTTAGTAAAAGAAAATGTGGTCACTTTGACCCAGTTCCTTCTCAGTTATAATTGAGTAGATTTAACATGCTCTGAACTTATTTGGATAATTTGGAACAGAATGAAATTGATTTTTATACATTGCTTTAAAACTGACTAAAGTAATTTGCTAAATTAGATACATAGATACCTGGTTTTCATCACTAAAATTTATTTTCTTTTTAATCATTTTCCTAACTGATCAAAGATTCTTTGATGTGCTCAGAATCAGATACTTACATAAGCCTCCCCCCCACCCCCTTACCCCATTCACAGTGAACTATCAGGTGTAAAAGTGAGAGAATTCCTGCAGCAAAGTTATTTTTCTTTGTCATCCTCCCACAGGGCCAGCATTATGAGTGTCTTTATGATTATTATACAGTCTGAGATTTGAACAGATTTGCAAATGTCTTATGCTAGTTCTATTTAGGGAAATATTTATATTAGAGCAGAATAAAGTAATTTCCTATTCTCTTCTCTAGCTCTCATATACCCTCTTTCGCTTTATATTAAAATTCTGTGGAGCAAATCCTTACTGTCACTCCTCCATTTAAATACTTAGCTTCCACCCCAGCCACACCAAGGACATTGATCTTGGAGAGACCATCTACAACTTCTTTTTGTACAAGTTTAGTTGACACACTGATGAATGAATGGACAGCCATACAAAGTGATCACAGAAATCATCTGTCCTGGAAAGGAGTCTGTGAAACACTTTTTCAACATTTTATTTTAATATTTTTTTATTTAAAAAAATACTTAGATTACATAAATGTTACACAAAAAATACAGGGATTCCCATATGCCCCACTCCCCACACCTCCCTCACACTCCCACATAAACATAAACATCCTTCATTAGTGTGGCACATTCATTGCAACTGATAAACGCATCCTGGGGCATTGCCACTGGGCATGGATTATAGTTTACATTGTATTGTACTTTACACTCTCTCCCACGCAATTCTGCAGGTTATGGGAAGATATAAAGAAGCCTATAACTGTCATTGCCATGTCATTCAGCATGATTCCCAAGTCCTGAAAAAGCCCCCGTATTACACCGGTTTTTCCCTCTCCCTGCCCCTAGAGCCTCCAGTGGCCACTGCCTCCACACAATGTTGTAATTTCTTCCATTGCTAGAATCACAATGAGTCTATAGTAGAATACCAGTAAGTCCACTCTAGTCCATAGTTCATTCCCCAATCCTGAGGATTCTGGGATGGTGATGCCCACTCCACCTCTAATTGAGAGGGGGTTGTGAAACACTTTTAAGTGTCTGCTATGCTCACAACCTACATAACTCTGGGAGGGATTATACCATGAATGGCAAGTAAAATTGACACTTCTGACCCCAGGTAAGTTTACCAGGGAGAGATGCATTGGTCAAAGCAGTCATGAGGAGGTGAAACATAAAGGAAGCCAACCATAGCTGGGGTAGCATAGCAGGAAGTTCTGCCCCATGTGTGCTCTGGATTCTGGCCAGTAACGGCTAATGATGTGAATGTTCATGTAACGTGGGCATCCAACCAGGATAGGCTGACAGGAATATAAATCAGCCCTGTGTGTGGGCAATACGACTACACCTAACCAAAGGCTCTTTGAAGAGACTCTTTATTCTTCAAAATCACAGATTTGGAAGATGTCCTTAAGGTATCCTCAGAACGAGGGGCACTGAGGTATAGGCAATGATTGGTAACATAAATGTCTCTAGGGACCAAGCAGGTGGACAAATAGGGACAATTCTTTAGGGAACGGTGGGTAATGCAGCAGGCATGCCCACATAAAATATTCAAGTAAAAGAAATATTACAGATCATGCTGGTTACTCCAGATATCTTTGAACTGAACTTGGCCCATGGGCTGCAACCTTGGAATCTCTGGAAACAGTTAAAAGCATGAGTTTTAGAGTCAAGAAAAAACCTGGAATAGAATACCAGTGCCACTACTTAGGAATGTGTGAGCCTAGGAACCTCATTTTTTAGAATAATGATACCACATTGTCATTGTGGAGATAAATGAGGTGAAGTACAACAGCATTAGCAGAATGCCTAGCATGCAATGAGCAAACAATAAATAGAAAGTTCCGTAAATGATATTATCACTGTCCTTATAGTTATCAGTAATTCAATCCACTGTTTAACCCAAAACTTGATTGCTTATCCTATTACTTAAAGTTTCCGGAAAAGCTCCTAGTAAGTACAATTATACATGGCAATGTAACATGGTACAATCTTTCAGGAAGTCAGTATTTGTGTCCAACTGATGCTATAACAAATTACCAAAACCTTGGTGGCTTAAAACAACACACATTTATTACCTTAAGGTTCTGGAGGTCAGAAGTTTGACACGGGTCTCACTGAGCTAAGATATTGGTAAGGCTGTATTCCTTCTGGAGGCTCTAGGGAAAAATCTGTTTCCTCGTGTTTCCAGCTACCAGAAGCTGCTGCTCTCTTCAAAGCCAGCAACAGCTGGTCAAGTCTTTCTTGCGCTGCATCACTCTGACAACTGACTCTCCTGCTTCCATCTCACACTTATAAGGAAGCTTGTGATGACACTGGGTTTACCAGATAGACAGGATAACCTTCCCACCTCAAGACCTATCACTTAATCACATAAACAATTCCCTTCTGCCATGGAAGGTAACGTATGCGCAGGTAAACATGGTCATCTTGGGGAGGCCATTATCCTGCCTTCCACAAGGGCAATACTTAAAGAAACATCAAAGTGTTACCGTTTGGTCTAATAATCCCATTTAAGGAAGTTCATTCTAATAATTTTATCTACAATTTATTGAACAGCTGCTAAATGACTTACATTTTCTTCATTTGACCTTCAACACATTGCAAATTAGGTGCTGTTGGGGACAATTAAAGAAACATACAGTACTCGTTGTCAGCAGCACGGCCTCCCCGAGTTAATAATAAACAGCCTGAGTCATGTTCCACCGATTTCCCAAAGAACTGGAAACAACAGTTTGCTAACCCACCCCCTTCCCTAGCAACAGCTGCTACCGACAGATAACTACCAAGCCACTCCCTCCTTCCTTTGAGCATAAATACTTGTACCTCACCAATAAACTTTTGCAGCTTGATCAGACCTCCTGTCTTGCTGCCGTTCTTCGTGTCTCCTTGTCCCATACCATTCTTTTTCCCACAGGTTTGGAGGCCCCTGTTGACTGTCCCGCTGGACGGGACAAGGTGCGATTACTGAAGAAGCTGAAGTTGATAGTGGTGAGTGAGCAGTCTTATTTAGAAGAAGAATTTATTGTATTGGAGGTGAGAATGTTACCAAAATTAACTAGAAAAAAATAAAATGGGTGAGACCAATAGATTCAGGGGGAAAGATTGTACGACGTCTGTGAGACCTGGAAGTGAATCATGAAACAGGAAGGAGGCACTAGACTTACACCCCGTACATGACTTTTGGTTACACTGGCAATGTGCAGATGGGGGACGACATTTCCACCCATGGCCACATTTAAATAAAGTCTATATCAATTTGATGTTGAACAAGAGGTGGCGGATCCAAATCCATATTGGGGGAAGGTCTGGGGAGAAAGTTGGGGTTAAAATCATTAGGGGAAGAATTTGGCCATATAAAAATTGATTACTTTGGGCCTGCATACCCAGAAACTTCTTGGTGACTACAGACCTAGTTTATGCCACTGATTTTATCCTTTCAATGCAAATACGCCAAATTCTTTTTTTTTTTTCTCATTTTTTTTTAAAAGATACTTCGATTACATAAATGTTACAGAGAATATATAGGGGATTCCCATATACCCCACTCCCCACACCTCCCATATTTTCCCACATTAGTGACATCTTTCATCAGTGTGGTACATTCATTGCAACTGATAAACACATTTTGGAGCATTGCCACCGAGCATGGATTATAGTTTACATGGTAGTTTACACTCTCTCCCATTTGACTCTGTAGGTTGTGGCCGGATATATAATGGCCCGTGTCTCTCATTGTAATGTCATTCAGGCTGATTCCCAAGTCCCAAAAATGCCCCCCTATTCCACCTGTTTTTCCCTCTCCCTAACTCCAGAACATCCATGGGTCACTGCCTCCACAAAAATGGTATTTCTTCCATTGCTAGAATCACAATAAGTCTATAGCAGAATACTAGTAAGTTTATTTTAGTTCATAGTTCATTTCCCAATCCTGAGGACTCTGGGAAGGTGATGCCCACTCCACCATTAATTGAGAGGGGCTTCAGTCCCACACATATGATGGATGGGACTCTCTTGCTTGCAATTATAGGGACTCTTGGTTCCTTGGTATGTTGTTTGTCCATCATCTCCTCCCATTAGCTGTCCTGGGTGAGTCCACTGAACTGGAGAGGAGGTGTTGCAACTCTGTTGAGATTCAGGGCTCAGCTGGCACATTGACAGCCCAAAGATATTAAGTCTCTTGGACATACACCCACCAACTCTAGTACTAATTATAGGTTCAAATGGAGGGACAGAAGAGTCATGCATAGGGAAACCATTGCTGAGTCTAACTCAGTCACACAGGGGAGCATAAATACCAGATTAGGGCCCACTAGGAAGGGGCCAAATTCCTG
>PVKH010037658.1:0-11427 GCA_004027955.1 Chaetophractus vellerosus | reverse complement strand
TATTTGCTTTTTAAATAGACATATATCTAATTTAATAAACAGATATCTTAAAGTCAACAATTTCAACGTGGTTTCCGTGAAGCATTTTAGATCATAAAGAAAAAAAATGTTTTCAATTTAAGTATAATTTTCCAAAATATAATTTATGTTAAATTCATTTGAATTTATGCGGTTTGGTTACAGAAATAAACATAGACACCAGGACAACAGAATCAAAGGCACAACTACAAACCCCTTATACTGGATCACTGATATAAGAGAGGTAATGTAAAGTAGTACAGTGACAATAATATGTATTTTTCAATAAATGGTGCTTGGACAACTGTACAAACATATTGGAAAAAAAGAAATTTCACTTACATTAATCGAGCAACATCTACTCATCTTTCAAATAGATAACAGATTATGGCAAAGAATCATTCCACTTCTTGAAGCCATAATTGACCATTCCTTTGCCATTTATATTGTCTAAGTCAGGTAGACGGGCTATCTTTATATCAATGGAGTACTGGAGAACTAATCTCATATATTTTTTTAAGGTTCCATTAGTTTTTGTTTTGTTTTGTTTTGTTTTTTGAGTACTTGCTGCTCTTTAATGGGGGGCGCAAGCCAGGCACTTCCGTGGAGGTGGCTGAGGACAGAGGTCTCAGAGTCCAGCTCTGCCACTCCAGGGGTTTCACCGGGGCCTCCTTGGCCTTGATGTGCATTTGGATCCCCCACGCAGCCTCAGCCGCCATCCCTGACAGCTCCGCTCGCGCCTTCTCCAAGTTCGCCTTTGCCACTCCCAGGTCCACATGTCCAGCGTCACAGGCTCTTGGGCCAGTAACTGCACTGGAGAGTCGGCCTTCCCCGCCAGGGAGCCGCTGCTGACGAGGCCCTGGGAGGTGGTACCACCCTCCGCAAGGACAACAGCCAGCCCTGGTCGCAGGCCCTGCAGTGTGGGCACGTGCGCGGCCAGGAGGCCCAAGGCCGCCGTATGCATGGGCAGGGCCACCTGCCGGATACTGGCTCAGTTGAAGACCCCGCTGCGTGAGCGAGGCCAAGGTGAACATCCGTCCTGAGCAGGCAGCCGGACGGGGGTGCGGCGGCCTCGCCATAGGCCTGCGCCTGGAGCATGAGGCGGGCCTGGCTGGCGGAGCAGCGCGGCGGGTAGCATAGTGGCGGCAGACACCATTACTTTCATTTCTCTAAGATTTAAATCATACCTCACAAATCATATTTTGTCACAACTGGAGTGGAAGCAGAGGAATTAACTATTTTCTGAAACATGGACACATTGAAAGAAGGGAACAATGGCTTAGAACAGATTATTCATTTTTAAAACTTCAGGAAAATCACTATATAAAAGCTAAATAATCATTAAGCTTAATTCTAATTCATATAGGATTTTATTACAAAAAGCTGGTATTAAGTTTGTCCTTGAATCCCTGAATCTCCCCTAAAACATTACCAATCCTTTGGTAAGGGTTAAGTAAATAAACTGCAACATTGTATATTGTATGTTAGAACAATTTCTAGAAAAGCCTAGAAGTACTGTGGAAACACAAGGGCAACAAGTAGCATCCAGCATTCTCAGGTTTCCTCATTACCAAGAGCATATACAATTTTAGTCCAGATAAATCAGTCAATTTTATAGAATTAAGTTTTTAGATTGAAATGCACAGCCTTTAACAGGCACAGAGAAAATTACTGTCTAAAAATCTCACTAAATAGTTTTTAGAGGGAAAAACATGCTGTTATTAAATGCAGTTGTTACTAGGACTCTGGAAAAGCAGGTGATACACTTGTACCTCAGCTGCTGGCTAGGGACTTTAGAGCACTAAAATATTAATAATAGTACAAATTTATTGAAGCATACTCTAAAAAGTAAATATTTGTAAGGTCAAGATATAGTGGGTTTAAAAGAAAAAAATGAAAAAAACATATAATGGGTGTGTATTATGAGCAAGAGGCATTTTGCCGTTGTTGACAACTGAGATAATGGGTCACAAGTTAATTCAGAATTTAAAGTCAAAATGTAGTTACCTATAAGAAAAGGGGAATATTGTTACTGCTATATGTTCTATTTCACCTTTTAAAAAATGTCTCACTCCATCACTTTATATTTCCAAGAATTCTATTACAATTTTCTCTCCTAAATAGTATAATTGTTCATTGGTCCTGTGCCTTTTAGGACAAAATGTGACTATGGGGCCAGAGATGACCTTGTGACAGAGTTTTACAAATCCATTATTTCACCAGAGGATTTTGCACTTTCTACCATAACAAATTGAATTTCTACCTTTCCTAGTTTCTATCTGGGGTGTTACAGTGATGTTTCTAATTTGTGGCACAGAGATCTAGTAAGCTGGCAGCTATGAATGTAAAATGTTAATTTGGGCAAGAATATTAAAATAAAGATTTCAGGAAAATTATACAATGCTCTGGAGATCTCAGCATTAGCATCAGAGTTATTCTGAGGATCAAACGAATGAACTCTAACCACATTCCACCCATTTTAAAAAATATGTATTCCAGATTTAAAAATCATCTTATCTGGTAAGAAACGAAAGCATCTTCATTTTATATCTTCCCTTAAAATCTTCAGTACAGTTTTATTCCAAGATAAATGCACTTATCTCTTGATATTTTCTGATTAAGAAACCATCCAAATAGCAATAAAGAAAAATTTTTTTAAAGTTATAACCATCAATAATGAAAACAATGGGAAGGTTTACTTGAATTGATCTTCATACAATTTAGAAGACAACTAATGAAAAGCAGAAGATAATGAATGGGAGAGGAAGACTTAGGTGATAAGATTTATGGAAGCAGAAGGAAGGACTTTTGACATCATAAAGTTCAGAAATATGGAGTCTATGGGAGAAGGAAAGAACATATCAAATTGATACCCAATACATTGATTAAGATTTTGCTTAGAGAAATATCAACTATCTTTGCTTCATCCTGTTTTAACACAAAAACACCTAGTAGGCAGCCATGTGAGGGTTAAAATATCTGAGAGTGATTCTTTACTGAAATAGAAACTGAAAATTTTTAGAGGAAAGCATGCACAGTTTTTGTGGATTGAAGACTGAGGAGAATGGGTCCTGCAAAGTGACATTGAGAAGCCACCCACAAATAATGAAGTACTTGCCAGCTACACACACACACAGCATTTTTAAAAAAAGTCTCACCACGCAAATAGCTCCTGGGTACAGACAAATATAAGTAACTTTCAATTAGCTTATTCATGGTTTTGAAGAGACATCTCAGGATTAAACAGCATTGGGAGAAATCAAATTTTTGAATAATAAGAAACATTTTAAATAACTCCAAATTTAGTGATAAAATTAATTAACAGAGGGATAGTTTATAAACTCTAGTTAATATACTCAGATAAAGGATGATTGTGAATTTGTATTTTGCCATGAGAAAAATAAATCTAATACTAAAAAGAGGTAAGAGAAATTATATAAGATGTGCATATGTTCAAGCATTAAAATCATTGAGAATGTTTGAAGAGATTAGAAGAATATTTTCATAATATTTAAATAAAATTAAAATCGAAAATATGCAGGAATATATGTTTTCCTGCTGCTAAGATAGAAATAACATTGGTGATTAAGAATTTTTTTAAACTCTAGTAAAAATTCATCAGGAAATACAGAAGTTTAAAGTCAGATTTCAGCCCTATAACCTAATATTTTCCTCATTCTGCAGTTGTGTCTTAGTTCTATTTGCTTTATTACTCTGTCAAGATACTCTATGAAACTGAATTCAACAAAAGCAATTTAAACAACATGTTTCTATAAGCCCACACACTCAATAGTTTCTTCAAGTGTGGTAGTATCCAGTACCTTGAAATCTTCTCAAAGCATAACTAAGCATTGATACAAAAAATATTGGTACAAAAGATGTAGTCTTCTCCATATAATGTCATTCTTGTTTTTTTGCTCAAATTAATCCCAACCATTTCCCAAAACCTTTTAACATGTGGGAATTATTTTTAAGATGGCCACATGAATTATTCACTTATAGCATTGCATATAAATGACTAAGGAACAGAGTTATTACTACCACATGTGTACATAATGCAAAATATAGAAACAACAAAAACAGTAGACATTTACAAGAAGAAATTCAAACTTAAGAACACACGTCAAATATGAATGAAACTTTTCTCAGACTTTGATTTTAAGAATTTTTTAATCCAAAATCCTTGCAATAGAACTTAAAACATCCATTGAATGTTCTGCCTAGAGCAGCGCCAATCTCCCTCTAATACGGATTATAGATGGCGGGGTTTATGAATGGGGATACCATGAAGTAGAACATGGCTGTGAGGAGATTTTTAAGAAATGCATTATTTGCAATCAGAACAAAAACAACAATCAAAACAGATATTACAAACAAAATGAAAATTGCCAGCTGAGGATTATGGCTGGTTAAAACTTTGTTAGGTGCTTCCTCAGAACGCATCCAAAGTACCATTAAAAATATATTAATATATGATATAAACATAAAGGCAGAACATATTAATTCAGTATAATCATATGTGGTTCAGGAACTGTAACTGAAATTCAAAGATCTTTGAGGGATAAATTGCATATAAAGAAGGGCATTGGAGAGTGTAGTTGAGGATCTTTACAATGACGATAACAGAAGATTTCCAGTCAGTACCCCCAGATAAAGCACTAATAACAGTAGACCTTTAAAACATGGCCCCATAGATAACTTGAGATATTCATGCGGAGGATTTCCATGAAGATGGTGAGGTTTTCTAGGTTTTATGATATCCTGAAGGAAAATGAAATGAAACGATAAGGTGCTGCTAACAACCAGTGTGAGACAATGCGTATTACTTACAAACAAAATGCAGCTGTTGGTATCAATATATGGCTTCAAACAAGAATTTCAATATAGAAGAAATGCACAAAAGTGAATATTCTGATGTTAATGAATGCACATATTTCTCTTTTCATTTTCTTTCCTAACTCTGATGATATATATTAATTTCAATAGTCACAGGATCAGAGAATCTAAGGACATCAATGAATTTTAAATGAAATACAGACACACCACTTTAATCTTTCAGTTATTGAATCATACTTACACTATTTCTCTAAATATTTTTTCAAACTATGCCTGGACATACCCACCAATTGTTTTCTTATTTTCTTCAGTATCAAATAGCTGTCACAGGCCTGCTCTGCAAGTCATCTTCATTATCAGCATATTTGTTGAACAGTTTAGTTACTGCTTATTTGCTTTTGGACCATGGAACAAGAATGAATTCTGATGTCTTCCATTGTTGGCCAGCAGACTTAGAACCTGTTCCTGTACAAATTTCATAAATGTTTCTGAGGGTCTTCTCAGAGAGATTTTAATACAACTGAAACCAGTCAGATTATGCATCTCCAGCCCTCCATTTCATCTGTTCTATGAGATAGTAATGTGGGCCCTTTCTTTCCTCTTTTGTCCCATAGTCTGTACAACCTGTCAATTGATTCAGAATCAAATGGAATCCCAGTACCTTTGCTGTCTGTAACCAAAGTTCCCTTTCTTTCTCTCTACTTCACCTTCTCCATTGCACACATTAATTAAGGAAAGCATCTCATCTGACTATCTCCCCCAGACATCATCCCACTCTCTGCTCTGCATGTATTTTCCAATACTTAAAGAGCCAACATCCTTTCCAGATATCTTAACTACAATCTATTTTAGATTTGCCTAAAATATGTTCATTCAAAATAACTATTCTAATTACAATTATTTTACTTGAGCTTGTCTTGAAGTATTCAAAGTTATAAAGAAGTCGTCTTTCATTCCTACTTATTTCAATTCTAAAACAAATTCACTTGGGGGGGTCTTTTTTCAGTACCATTTATTTTTCTTATTTTGGAAATTATGAATTAGAGGTGTTATAACTATAAAATATTAGAGTTTTAAATTTCAATATATAAATCAATGCATTCATATATAAATAGTTTTCTTAAAACATAAAATGTTTGTGAACATTTTCTGGGAAAAAATAATGAAATGTTAATTTCCTTGCATTAGTTATATTCTAATGAATTTCTAGTGTTATTGTACAATATTTCATGCAAATGGTTTTTTAGAATAATCTTTTCAAATATGGGTGTTTTTTCTCATATGCTTGTTTTTATGGAGAAAATACTTTAAGCAGAGTGTTTTATTAAAAATCATATCAATAGCCAGTGATAAAGTATGGACCTAAATGAAGGCTATTGGACCATACCAGAATTCCTAATAATTTTTTAAATTTGCTTTATCCAAACTATACATTTATATTGATCCTTAGAAATCTCCTATTCTTCATCTCTTCAAAATGCATTTTTCTCCACCTGTACAAATTCTCAACTATCCCTATGCTAAAGTTACTTGACATCTTACCATTCACCCAGTATCATGATTATTCAGTAAATGGGGTTAGGCAAAAGTGAGATTAGGATTTACATCAGCCGCTTATTACCTCAATGATATTTAGAAGCTATTTCTTTCATAATTTAAACATGGAAAAGATAATTAGTAAGATTCCAATTCTAATAATGTATTAAAATATGGATAAACCATAAGTGGTTCTTAATATCCTGCAAACCTTAGAAATTTTTCCTAGTAAAAACTACACTGGGTAGCCCATTTTAATGCCTACTTTTCCTTATGAGGATTAGTTTTCATGAAAGATATTTGAAATTTGCTTATGATTGTAAAATTCTCAACTTTCCTTTACACTCTAGCTTGTAATGTTTCATTCATAGTACTTATGCTAAATTCTAAGAAATTTTGTATATTATATTTTATATCTTTTGATACATATCTCCTCATGTCCATTTTTAAAACTAATTGCCTATAATAAATGCAAGAATCATAAACATTCAGTCTTTAATAGGATTATGTTAGAAGTATATATTTAGATTATGGGAAAAATTAAGTAAGCTACAACATAAGACATTCAGCTATATCAGTAATTTTTAAATTAGTTTTTATTAAAGAATCACATGAATTAATGCACACACATATACTTGAGAAATGAGGTAGCAAAGTTATCTTCTGTAACATCAATATTTCTTTTGCACCATTTCAAAACTTCAGAAAATCCAATTTATTGAGTCACATTACCCTAAATCATGTGAACACTTTTGGATCTGTAGTTTATAAACATGGTTATTCTTTAAAAAGTATGTGTATCAGTCATGCTATGGACACATCCTAAAGAAATAGTGATTTATCTTCCAGAGGTAAGTTTTCTCTTCAAATATTGATTCGTCAGGTTTCTATGGCTATGCTCTGGAAATTATTTAAATGCAATATTGTTTCTTAGCAGTAAACCAGATAAAGATATTTTTTGTTAAAGAAAAAAATCAGAAGTATTCAAAAATGTTTCCTAGTTCCCTAGAGTTTCTGTATTTTCAATGTTATACCTCCCTATAAATATAATTTTATTAGAGCATAACTTATACATAAAATTATACAAGCCTTAATAAAATGTCTAAACTTTTAAATTAAAATTATGTTATGAAGGAAAATAATATACTATTTAAAATCAGCATCAACATAAATTTAAAAAAATAAATGACCAATACCTAATAAATTATAGATCAATAGATTATATTTTAGAATGTGTTTTGAAAGGAGAGGAAGTAAAAGGAAAAAGAAGTCATGCACAGAAGGTGCTCTTATTCACCACCATAAATTAGAAAATTTCCTGGCACATGGGAAATGAACTATAATGTTTGGCATCTTTCAGAATGCTTGATACTAACCCTCAGAAGCAGTTTATAGGAGAGAAATCAATTTGTCATGAAAGTTCTTAGTAATGTCTACCAATCTGGAGAAAATCAGAATACTGGGGACACTAAGATGATCTGAGGAAAATCTAAGAAATAATGGCTGAAAAATACAAACTTACTGTGAACCCCTACAGTATGTCAACACAATCCTGGAAAATAGGCATGGAAAGTTTGTTGTATAGAGAAAAGAAGTAAAATCTAGAGAAGCAAATACCCCTTGATTCAGCAAAGGAATTTTTTTACTTCAAAGGGTCAGGAATGTTCAGCAATGGTTTCAGTTACCCCAGAAGATATTTATCTACCATCATCATCACTCCATGATCTCATTTTCTGCATGTGTATTTTGGACAAACACCAAAACTCAGGTTGATGCAGGGTGCAAACTGCCCCTGAAGTAACAAGGATAAGACAGAATGAATCAAAATATATAGACCTGGGCAGATTTTCCATATTGAGATGAGTATGAAGAAAAATAATTAACAGGCATTTAATAATGCCATAGTATTTTTATTTTCATGGAAACATAGCTCTCAGAAGAGGATAGTAGTAGACACAATACATACAGAATATATTATCTCAGGTTCCTGAATATATATTCAGAAATGAATAGAATATACATAAATCATCATTTCACTTTTTTTGTGTTCTGTGACACTTTATCTAAAAAATTATCAAAGCCACTACAGATATTATAATTAAAAGGCTTATATCTATTGAAAACTATCTTTTCAGAAATCAAAATTGATATATTTATGGTTATTTAATTTGTTAAAAAATAATAAATCCATGGGAAGGGAAATATTGTTTTTCAGTTGTAAAAAATCAAAATATCCTGGCATATTATGAGACAGCTGAATCTTCATAGTTATTTATTGATTTATTCTGTTGCAACCTGTCTTTCTGGTTGAAGAATATGAAGATAAAACATCCTCACACAGATATATTAGTAGAATATGGAAGGCATATATTTGCTTAACACTTTCAGATGAACACGAATAGTCTTCTTTAATACTAAAATTATACACAAATATTCAGCAAAAGCTAATTTCTTTTAGAATATTTTCAATTTACAGTTGGAATATATATTCATGAAATTTCATAATCTGTTGAATTTAAATCAATTGAACTATTTAGGCACTTTGTTGTTGCTGTTGTTGTTTTTATTTATCTGGAAATATTGGTTCAAAGATTGATGCTGATCTTCCAAATATGACATACTGCAAATTACAAGAACAAAGTAAATCACTTTTATTAACATCACTAGTATTTTTACCGGTAAAGTCTTTAAGTATTGGAAAACTATCAAGCTCATGTGCAGTACACATATTTTCTTAAAATCTAATTTTCAGTCAAACTCAAAATTTAAAATTAGCAATTAATTTTGTTAATTGTTTTCCTATCATTCATTTTCACTAGGTGTAGCCTCTATCAATAAATCCCTATTTCATTCTTGATATTAGTATTTGGTTTGCTATGTTTTGTTTCTGATATGTTTAGGTAGGATTAAATCAAGTTGGTCTTTTCAATGAAACCTTTTTAACCTTCTTACTTTAGTCACTTTTCTTTTATTACTCTATTCTTTATATTAATGTTTTCTTTATTATTTTCTTCCTTCTCCTTACTGGAGGGTCACTTTACTCTACTTTCCTCCTTTTTGGAATTGAAAATGTAGGTCATTTTCTCAGACCTTTCTCTTTTTCTATAAAAGGATTTACAGTGTGAAACTTCTCTTCAATGCCCTATACTATTTTCCATGCTTTGTATTTTCACTGTCTCTCAATTTAAAATATGTTAAAATACTTCCCTGTGATTTCTTTTTAATTCACAGATTGTGTGTACTGTTTATTTTCCAAAATTTAGATTGTTGTTGAAATAAAATTTAATCAATTTTGGGGTCCGGTTGTAGCCCAGTGGATAGGGCTCTGGTTCACCACATGGGAGGCCCTGGGTTCAGTTCCCGGGGACCTCTCCAAAGCGGGCAGACTGCCTTGAAAGGGCAAAGCCACCATGGGTGGGCAGAGCTGCCGTGGGCAGGGTAAAAAGCCACCACAGGCAGGGCAAAGCTGCCATGGGCAGGGCAAGCCGCCTGCGAATGGAGCAGAGCCGCCGCCCGTGAATGGAACAGAGCTGCCCAAAGCGGGGCTGGCCACCTACGCGGTGGGCTGACTCGGCGCGTCACCACAATGGGGGGAGACAAAAAAGCAGATACAGAAGAACGCAAAAAGATGAAAACAGCAAGAGCAAGCAGAAAGGGGGGGGGATATGTAACAAAAAAAGTGGCTTAAAAAATTTAATCAATTTTGATGAGAACACAATTTTTTAATTAATACTTTTTAAATTTATGGAGTCTTTTTAAAGGATTCAGTATGTCCTGTGTCTTGGTATATCCTCAATGGAAAGGGTAACTAAAACCACAATGATAGTCTGCTACACAACTACATTATTTACAATTTAACAAATCTGGGAACAAAAAATGATAGTGATGACTTTACACACCTAAACTTTCATGCATTTTATTTATGTTGTTTTGTACAAATGCTACAACATTTGACAAGGATTTGTGTACATTAAATTTCACATATGCTATGAACCAGTGGGTTCAATCTTCATTTGCACCCAGGAGAACTGAGTGCATAATTGAAAAAAAACCTGTTCAAGAATACACGTAGCAGCTTTAACAGTGTTAATGGTGCAGTTGTCCAACAAAAGGAAATGTTTAAATAAATATGAAGTGTTTTAGAAAACACACAGTTACGTAAATTTTAAAAAGAAAATCCACTGATATGATAAAAATGTGGATGAATATCAATAATGATAATTTGAGGTTGAAAGAGAGGCTTAAACTAAAGAATTGGCATTGTATGATGTGAATTATAATAAAGCTTTACAGCAGTGCTTTACTTTGTCAAAAGGCAGCCAAAGGAAAGTACCAGAAATGGGTTGGCTTTTATAACAGGGATTTACTTGGGATAAAAGCTTATGGTTCCCACTCCATGAGAAGTTGATATCAGGAAACCATAAGAGGTGCTTTCTCACCAAATTCAGTTACCACATGGCAAAGCAAGTTGGCTGCTGATCTCAGCAGAGTTCCCTGCCTTTTTGCAGCTGTGGGAACACCTGGCACAGTGCTTGTCTCTTAACAGGCTTCCTCTCTCTCTTTCTCTCTCTCTCTCTGGGCCTCCACTCTTTGAGCCTCTCAGGGGCTTCTCTGCAGCTCAGCTGTGGGCAAACCTCTCATACATGGCAGGATCAACTATGGTGGCTTCCTTCAATTCTCTCTTTCTCTGCATCTGTCTGTCCCTCTGTGTCACTGGCTTTATATCAGACCCATCCAGTGGGCAGAGAATCATCCTGATGTAGTCTAATCAATATTGTATTACGTGATTTTTTTCTGTCCATCTTTTCATGTGGTTTATTACATTGATTTTTTTTTTACATTGAACTATTCTTGTATATCTGGGATGAAGTCCATGTGATCACATAATTCATCTGATGTGTTACTGAGTATGATTAGCAAGTAATTTGTTGAGGATTTTAGCATCAAGGTTAATTAGAGATTGGACTGTAATTTTCTTTTCTTGTGGTATCTTTATGTGGCTTTGGTATTAGGGTGATATGGACATCATAAAATGAG
>PVKH010037657.1:0-11430 GCA_004027955.1 Chaetophractus vellerosus | reverse complement strand
AACCGCCTCTGCTCCCTGCTTTGTTGCGTCTCTCATTATGTTTTCCTCCTTGTGTCTCTTGTTGCATCAGCTTGCCATGCCAGCCTGTCGTATCAGCTCATTGTCTTGCTTGTCTTCTCTAGGAGGCACTGGGAATCAAACCCGGGACCTCCCATGTGGTAGGCGGGAGCAAGTATCAACTATGTTAAATGAACCACTAACCGCAGCAGGGCAGAATGAAGTTTGTAGGAAAATGAGATGTCAACAGAACAGTTTCAGGGAGCAGAGAAAAAAAAGGTATGACTTTTGACTCAGAGATATCAGGTAATCTCTGATTGCATGCTTCTGGCCCCATGGTGACATTTGACCTTGTCCTTGAAAGATAAGGACTTGTAACAGTTTGGGGAAGGAAATTGGACTTCCAGGAATCCACATGTATGGTGTAGTAAGAGGTGAAGAACGTTTAGAGTTGGTCCGTGAAAACTGAGCCTGGAGAAGGAGGTTGGGTTGTGGAGCCCTTGAAGTTTTAGGTTATGTTCTGAAGAGATGGAAACCAATTGAAGGCTCTTAAGGAGAGAGAATGACATGAAATTACCTTTATTTTAGGGATATAGTCTTGACTGTTTTCTATTGAAAAAGAGATATTACAGAAACAAACGAACCAGTAGATAGAGAGGGAGATAGAATGATATAACAAAGGGGCAAAATGTGAATAGTTGGAAATCTGAGTATCTGGGTCGGGGGTACACTGGAGTTCTGTGTATTGTTTCTATATTATTTTTGCAGCTTTCCTGTAAGTTTGAAGTTATTTCAAAATAAAAAGTTTAAAAAGAAACCAACCAAAAACTAGTATTATTTTGTTCTTGTTTATTAAGTTTGCTGAAAGAGTAATTTGAGAATTAGTCTTCTCCTTAGACTCCTAATAATACTGGGTACTTCTGAGCGCAAATGAGAATTCTGCAAGCTCAAAACTAAGCAACTGGACAAAAATTAATTGAGAAAAATTCAAATGAATTAGATTTCAATGTTTCATTATTCCTTTAATGTTAGTGAATGCTTCTGGAATTTTTGCTCCATTCCGATTTCCTAATGCTTCTTATATGTCATAAGGAAGAACAACTGGTCAGAGGAACAGTCTAGAACTGAGGCTGTGTAAGTGATTTGGAGTGTGTATGGTTGCCTTTACTACTTGCCTTTTTTTCCTTTCTCTTTAAAACTTGGAAGATGTATTTTTATGCTAATTATTTAAAACTGTTTTTCTGTAACTTCTTAAAATATTAATTATGGTTTCTTACTGGAATTTAAATTTGACTTCAGCTTTATAAAATTAAATAATTTTTTAAAAGAGCAAGGAATTTTAAAGCTTTGATAGACAGCTGTTATAAGAAAGTTACTTCTTGTAGTAGTGAGGAAGTAACAAAATAACTCTATATTCCACTTAATCTAGTACCTATTACAGTGTAAAATTTTAACTCATTTGTGAAAGTGGTTGCAGTTTTACCTCTGGACAGTTAAATCAGAAAAAAAGTTATTCAGGTGCAGGTTGTTTTGGAAAAGTAATTTAAAAGTGTATACATCACTTCTCAAAACAATGGCTGTTAGTTTTTGTTTTGTTTTTTTCATTAAGAAGGAATTTAAAATTAATCTTAATCCCTTTTCCTCTTGGGCAAATGATCCATCCCTTTTCTAGAACAATTTATGTGTTTTTATTAATACTCTTCAAATATTGTTGACACACAGTAACTGGGAATTCGACCCAAAATTTAAAACTATTTACTGTATTCAAGAACCTGTGATGTAGGGGATTAGAAACATGAGTAACAAAAGTAAATAACTTTTTCTGCCCTGGGCAAGGCCAGTGAGTTGAGAAATAGTAGATGGAGAACATTTGGTGTGGAGGGTGGGTAGAATCTATGAAAGCTTTAGCCATAGGTCCTAGAAGAATAAATTAGATTTTGACAAGAACAGGAAAGGAGAAAGGGCACAGTGGGTAGAGGACAGTGGAGCAGAGGTGCAGAGACAGAAACATGAGATGCATTCAGGAAACCCTCCCGAGGGTGGTGGTTAAAGAATGTGGATGGAAGGCAGTGTTCTATGGGTTTGTAAAAATAGGTGGTTTTTGTTGCAGAACCCCTTGAATGCAAGTATGGTCAGTTTAGTCATTGGTTGGTAGACGGTAGGGAAACTGAAGATTTTTAAGTGGGGTAGTGATAGGAATAGAGCTGTGCTTCAGAAGATGAATCCGGCAGTGTTGTATTTTATGGATGGAGTTGGAGGCAGAAGGAGGAAACTGGTGAGGAAGGTTAAGCAGCCTTGGGTGAGAAGCATTGAAAGCTTGATGGGTGGTGGTGGTAGAAATGGAGAGAGATTCTATAGGTAGAAGCCAGAAGCCTATGTTGGAACAGCAGAATGGTGGGAACATTAAAAGAAATAGAGAAGAGGCAGAAGCACTGGTATTGTTGGGGCGTGGTGGTGGTGGAGAGACAGTTTGGCTTTGATTCTGTTAGGTTGAGTGAAATGCTGACAGGGTAGCAAGGTAGAGGAGTGAAGCAGTCTTTTGAAAATATATGTGTGGGGACGTTTGATATTAGAGATATTAGTGTTTTGGTTCGTGGTTACAAATGCTTAGTACTTTATATGTAAAACCCAGCAAGGAGGACACTTTGCTATCTTGTTTATAAGTCAGCCAGCAGCATTTAATACTTTGCAAAACCCCTGGGTAGAACACCAAAGAAAAAAAGTTTTTTGTTGTTTTGTTTTGTTTTGTTTTACTTTAGACATACACAATATTTAGTAAAAGGCGAAAGATTTATACGATCTGACAATATTTAGTACTTATTAACTTTTTAGCAATTGTTTTGTCTAACCTCCCCTAACAAATTCCTTAATATTATCTAATACCTATAGTCATATTTTACAGATTAGCTAAAAAATGTCTTTTTACAGATTTTATTTTTTTTAATATATAGAATTTTCTTTTCTTTTTTTGTTTTTTTTGTTCTTTTGGTTACATATCCCCCCCCCCCTTCTGCCCGTTCTTGCTGTGTTCATCCTTGGTTCTTCTGTGTCTGCTTTGTCTCCCCTGCTGCAGCGACACACCGAGTCAGCCCACCGTGCAGGTGGCCTGCCCTGCTCGTGGGCGGCTCTGCCCTGCCTGTGGCGGCTTTTTGCCCTGCCCATGGCGGCTTTTTGCCCTGCCCATGGCGGCTTTTTGCCCTGCCCATGGCGACTCTGTCCCGCCCATGGCGGCTTGCCCTCCCAAGGCGGTCTGCCCGCTCCGAGAACCGAACCCGGGGCCTCCCATGTGGTGAACCAGCGCCCTATCCCCTGGGCCACAGCCAGCCCCCTACAGATTTTCTTGATTGAAAAATCTTTGCTTTTTGGTTGATAAGTAACATGTCTCTTTTATATCTCCCCCTGCCCATTATGCCATTTAGTTGAAGAAACTGGGTGATTTGACTTACGGATTTTTCCATATTCAGTTTTTTTGTTTGTTTGTTTTTTTAAAAGGAAGTGGGGCAAGAAAGTTAATAGATGGTGCAACTAATGTAGCACATCAGGAGGCAAGTACTGCTTAGGTGTACCACTCTTAGTGATGCTAAAGTTGATCATTTGGTTCAGGTATTGTCAAAACATAAGAATTTCAAATAGTGATAATGCTGTTAAGAAAATAAGAGAGTGACTTCTGGGCTTTAATTTTGTTTTATTTTTATTTTTTGCCCTTTCCTTAGAAAATATTGGTAGTTGTCCAATTGAAGATTAACTTTCCTGATCTCTACCTCAGTATGTGGGAAAAAATGGGTCAGATGTAAGTTCAATTGGGGGTCCCTGGTGATTGGACTCATAAACTATAAGTACTTAAAAAAAATTTTTTTTTACAGTCAGATCTTTGTTTAAAAAATCTGATTTGCCAATTTAGCATTTTCCACGAATTTGGGGAGCAGAAAACTTCGCAGGCTTCACAATCTTTTGTTTAGATGCTGCCTTTGTGGGAGCCTTAGCAGCCATTGCTGTCTTTTTAGATGCTTGCTTAGCCTTTTTTGCTCCTTTGGTAGCCCTGATAGCTTGTTCTCATTGAACCTTTCTAACTTTGGGTTTCTGATTCTTCTTGGCTATAATATCAGCAAGTGATACACCAGTGATAGCACTCTGGAATTTAACTGCACTGAGAGTTCTTTTTTTTTTAATTTCTTCCAACTGTCCCTTTTCATGCTTTTTCCTGTAGAGAACAGTCCAGTTTATCTGCTAAGGGTTCCTCTTGGAAAGGAACGGCGATTCACATTTTGCATTAGGAAATTGGCAAACCTTCCTGTCTGTTGTAGCGTAGTGCCTCCCATGTCCAGGATAGATCTTGTACTCACTGAAACTGTGGAGCTCAGCCTTCATAACTATGGATGCTGGTGTACAGGGAAGATGGCAAAGAGCTGATTGGTTCTTTTGAAGATTTTATATAATGGATACAATACAGATTTCTTCTCCTGTCTAGAGGGATCTGTTGTTTCTTGTGGAAATTATTACATGGGTTCTTTTCAGAGAATAGTATTGGTATTGTTCTTTTGGGAAGAATACTATTCCTTTGCAAAATGTTCACATTTTTTTTCCCGTGGCATCATTCAGTGGTGGGATGTTGTGATTTGATTCTGCCATGAGTCAGTGGCACATTTGAGGATAGAACCTGGGTCTCTTGGATCCTACTTATTTTACAGGGTGTTTTGTGAAGATCGAATGAGATATATATGAAAGGATTATTGTAAGTTAAAGGAAATCACTGGAGAGTTAAAAGTTAAAGGAGCGGAGCCAGTGTAGCTCAGTGGTTGAGTGCCTGCTTTGCATGTACCAGGTCCTGGGTTCAATCCCTGGTACCTCCTGAAAAAAAAAGTTAAAGGAGCTGGCTGGAGCTTATCTTTATCCTCTACTGTTTAACTATATATTATGTAACAATGTTTTAAAAACTGTAATTAAAATATTGAGAATTCAGTGCATTTCTTTAAAGAAAAGTAATGAGTGACTTTGCAGGTAGAAAGTTACTTGTTTCAGGAGTTGTCTTCAAATAAACATTTTGTGTTTCTCATGTATTTCTGAAGATTGATCTAGAAGCATAGAAAGTAAGATACCTGTTAGCAGTTTATTTTTATTACTGAGTTTAGAGACTTTTAAGGTATGGAAAGAGATAATGGAATATGAAAACATATTTTAGTTTTTAATTTTCTATTTGATAATTCAATGTTGAGAATATAAGATTTCCAGGAGAGAAAAGGAATGAGGATTTTAGAAATAGAAATAGTACTTATTAGCTCTTTTGTTCAAGTTAGCCCATGCTTTCTTTAATTCTGACTACCTCGTATGGAATTTTTTTCTTTTTAAAGGAAACTTGAACATAACTTCAAAAGGAGACTTGATTCTTTATTTCTGGATTGCATATCTCTAACAAGGCCATCAGCATGTCGGGAGCCTCAGTGAAGGTGGCCGTCCGAGTACGGCCCTTCAATTCTCGAGAGACCAGCAAGGAGTCTAAATGCATCATTCAGATGCAGGGCAGCTCCACCAGTAAGTACCCGTTGTTTTCTGTCAGTTATAGCTTGCCTCCTGTCCTCCCTCCTTTCCCATTTTTGGTGTGATAAGAATAAATTGGCATTTGAGTTTTGGAATGTATCTACTGTCAGTGTCTCTAGCCAGTACCAGAATGCTCAGAGATCTCCTATATGTTGTTTTACTAGCATTTAGAACAGTACCTGATGTAAGAGCTCAGGTACATTCATTGAATAAATGAATGAATTATATTTTCCAGGTGTGAGAATTATCTGTTCAGGTCCTTTGGTTGTTTATGGATTTAATTTTTATTTCAAATGATTAAAATAATTATTGATATTAATCTTTTTATATTTTCTGCAGTGTTTTTTCCAGTCTGTTTCCCATTTTATTTTACATTGAATAAATCTTTCTTTTTTTAATATATCAAATTTTTTTTTGATTACATTTATCAACTGAAAGCTTAGAGTTATCAACTCCCCCAGTCAATATAGCATGGCTTATCTTCACTAGTTGGGTACTTCTCACTACCAAAAGAGAATGAATGGAGCATTCAGGAAAAGCAAGACATAAAACACATTTCATTTGGGGGCAGGGAGAGGGAAAAGCAGTTGTAATACAGGGGCTTTTTTGGGACTTGGGAATTATCCTGAGTGACATTGCAACAACAGATATAGGCCTTTTCATATCAGCATATAATATGCAGAACTGTGTGGGAGAGAGTATGGTCTACAATGTGAACTATGGTCCGTGCTTAGTGGCAAAGCCCCAGGATGTGTATATCCATTGCTGGTGATGTGCCACACTAATGAAAGATGTTTATGTGGGAGGGTGTGGGAGGTGTAACATGTATGTAATCTAAGTATCTTTTAAAAAAATAAACTATCATTTTATAATGATATAAAATATTTTTATGAAAAATAAAAATAAAAAACCAATTTCAGCCCCCAAAGTTCATTTTGATACATATGTCATCATTATCTCAACACTCAACATATAGTACAGCCCAAATATCTTCTCCCCTAAAATAGCGATCCCTGCCAACCTTCCCATTTCTATCAATGTCATTCTCCCAGGTCCCCAAACCATAAATCTTGGAGTTATCTTTGACTGTTTCCTTCTTCTTTGAATCCTTGTGTTAGTGTTAATATTTTAAATGAAATATTGTACAAAAACTTTCAAAATATAAAATTTCATTCTTCTCTCCCTTCCTGCTTCTCAGTGTCATGACCCTAATATAGGACCTTATATCTTATGCCTAGAATACATTGCAGTAGCCACACTGTTCTTTGAGCTTTTAGTCTTAAACAATAGTCCTTAAACAGGGTTGCACAAAACAGAACAGAATCACAAGGGGGGTCATTTGAAAAGCAGATGGTATGCAACAGGTTTGAGGTAGGTCCCAGGTATGGTGGTTTTTTTGTTTTTTTTTAAGTCTTCCCAAGATTATGTTGTAAACCCCCAGCTGAGAACTATCAAACTCAAGAACTTTCTCTTATTCCCCAGTACTCGCTAGCTAGACAAAAGCCAAAGTCAAAATTCTCTGTGCTCTAGGCAAGCCCATTTACTATCCCACGTGTGCCTGCACAAGCACTTGTTTTCATATTCTGAATGATCCATTGAATGCTTTTCCCCCTGTGATATTTGCTCTAGTATATTTAAATATGGGCTATTTATTTTATTCTTTACAATTGGGAAATTCTGGGTAACTGAACTAATTAAACTAGGGTCAATGCTTATTAATTTGAAATCTTAATGATAATAAAGGTAAATAAGTATTGATTTTACTAAACACTGAAGTGAAATTACCTATAGAGGCCCCAAGAATCATTATTTTACTTTCTTAATTTTAAATTGCACTTGAGCTTGCCAAGATGGCCTTAAAACTTACTCTCCTTCCTTTTAATGGTTCTTTGAGTTGAACAACACATACAGTTAAATATATAGTAAACTTGCAAATTTTTATCAAAATTATCAGTCATTGCCACCTAGCTTGTTTCTCTGTAGAATTGCTTAGGTGAAAAATGACTTAAGCTGGCTTCTTTCATACCTGTACTACTAAATTCCTTGATAAAGGTTTGTAGGCAAATTATTACTTAAAATAGTGGTACACTCTACAGTCTTTAAATCTATAACTTTGTGAAAAGCAGGATCATTGTATTTTGAGACACAAGTGACTGCTGAAGTGTTGGGTAAACCATTCTAATCTCATCTTCTTGTGTGGGCTTTTGTCAGTGTTCTGTGTAGAGGAGATTTCAAGTGGGAAATGTTTGTTTCACAAAAAGCTGCCTAGATATTTCAGCCCACATTTCAATTCAAGGTGGTTCACACAGCTGAACACTCTACTGCTTGGACACTTCTCTGAACTTGGTAGAGAGAGCTTGCAACAAACTATTTTAAAGAAAGGAAGATTCAAAAGTCGGAGTCTAAACTACTGTACCATTGTTTTTATTTCACCTCCTTTGTCAATTGTGCCAATTATTGTACAAATTATATCCTGTGAATAATACACTTTAAATGGGTGAACTTTATGATATGTAAGTTATATCTCAATTAAACTGTTTTAAAAAGTCAACATTGATCATTTGCTCCTTTCTTAAAGTTTGAGCTAGCCTTACGATTGAACTACCAAGCAATATATTAGATAAATGTTTATGTTCTTATATGTCACTCATTTAAAATGTTATTTTTTGTTCATTTTTAATAATTAAGTTTTGCACAATTTATAACTAAATCTGATTATTCAGCCCATTGTTTCTCTCTGCAAAAATATATTTAATTATATCTAGTTTGGAGGAATGTTTCGCTGTTGGCATTGGCTTTCAATATGCTGGTATATAGCACAAGTTCTTTTAAAAGGTAGACTACAGGAAATCCTGGATCAGGAGGAAAAATTGATTTTAAAAAAGAGCTAGTTTTCCCCATGATATGTCAAGGTTAACCAGTGTCATGGGGTAGATTATCATTGATGCTTAGGATATCTGCTGCTACTTTCCTTGTAGGTTTGTAAATATTACTAAACACTTGTAAATAGAAAATGAGTATTAAACCATATCCCTGAAATGCAAACATCAACTTATAAAGAAAATAAATGGAAACTTTTATTAGCAGAAGTAATGGTACTAATGTATTTTCTTAATGACATTATTTTTAAATGACCACATCTTAAATATTTTATAAGTTATATACTCATTGTCAGAATCAAAAAAATTATCTTCCCCCCCTCAATTTTGATTTATTTATTTTTTGTAAATAGTTAAGACAGTCATTCACGTGGTATAAAATCCAGAGTGTGCATTAGAAAGATCTCTTCTTTACCCTATCACAGTCAACAAGTTCTCCCCACAACCAACTTCTGTTAGGTTTCCTTTCATAGATAGTTTAAGCAATACCATCTTTTTTTCCCTCCTAAGATAGGCAGTTATTTTTCCCCTTTTAATTAATGATAAGGTGTAATAACAGTTTATTTTTGTCTTGCCTGCATTATGTTTTTTTTAAAGATTTATTTTATTTATTTATGTATCCCCCCCCCTTGCTGCTTGTGCTTGCTGTGTCCATTTGCTTTTGTGCTTTTCTGTGTCTGCTTGTATCCCTTTGTTGCGTCATCTTGCTGCGCCAGCACCGCACTGCGTGGGCCATCAGCTCACCGGGCCATGTGGGCTGCGCGGGCTGGCTTGCCTTCACCAGGAGGCCCCGGGAATCAAACCCGGGGCCACAGCCACTTCCTATGTTATATGTTTTAAATACCTGAATAATACAATTCAGTTTTATAACTTGTAAAAGTTGGCTTCTCTGAGATTTTGGCATGAAAGAATATCAATATAAGTTAATAGAGATTTATTAGCAAGTATCTATTATATGCATAATAGTATGCTAAGTACTAAATAGAATATAAAAAAGTAATCCATTGTGGGAGACCCTGCAGCAGGTTCTTCACTGGGGGTGACATTCAGGCTGTTAGGGGCAATGGACTTTCCATCCTAGAACCATGGTCCAATTTGTCTGTAACCTTGAGGAGAAGGCTGTGGTGTTGGTGAATGCTGCTATGACTTACTCAGAACCTTAAGTGTCTACATTTTGGCACTATGCCAAGGTTGAGCTGGTTCCTTCAATCCCTGCTGAGATCCCTATAGCCATTTGGAGACTGAGAAAAACAAAATAGTGCTCAAACTGGTAGCGTCAAACAGCTCACAGTTAAGGAAGTGCTGCTGGTTTGGTTGCCACTGAAGTGTGGATGTGGTTTTATATCAGTGAGATCATGTTTGAAGACTAGTGTAACATCTGGTTATATTTGGTTTATTATTTGAGTGTTCTTGGACCATGTGTGATCAGACTGCTATCTGAATAAATAAGATAATGTGTGGGGAAAAGAAAAGTAATCTATTGTCTTTCCAGGAGAAATACATACATCCTTTTTACAGAGTTAAAACCATCAGACCATGTAGTGAAATTTAAAAGCTTTTCTATAGTTTTGAATTTCTATAGTTCTGGATAGTTAAGAGAAATGGATTCACATCTACTCGACTTTCTGACTTTGCTATTTTTTGATCATCTGGATTAAAGCTCATTAAGAGGTTATTGATGGCGAATAAAGAACGTATTAGGTATCATTGTTTCTAAGATATATAGCTCTCTTTTTTACCTTACTTTTATTTTATAGAAAATAACATTAGTTTAGGAAAAAATAAAATTCTCTGAATATGATATTCACTCTGGATGAAGGATTTCAGACAAATGTTTTCACTTGTGGCAGAAAGCAAACTGAAGAAGAAAATAAGATCACCAGTTGATCACCTTTTGAGGAGAAGCCACAAAATTTCAGATTTTGTGGGGGTATAAGTTCTATATTCACTCATTCTTGCTTATCTCCCACATAAATCTCTCCATTATTGAAAATACTGATTTTTAAAAACTTTTTTTTTAATTAGGGAAGTTGTAGGTTTACAGAACAATCATGCATAAAATACTGGATTCCCATATACCACCCTATTAATAATAGCTTGCATTGGTGTAATACATTTGTTACAATTCATGAAAACACTTTTTTTTTTTTTTGAGGTACTGGGACCAGGAATTGAACCCAGAACCTCTTATGTAGGAAGCCAGCCCTCAACCACTGAGCCACATTGGCTCCCCTGAGTTGTTTGTTTGTTTGCTATTTGTTTTGTTTTTGTTTTAGGAGGTACCAGGGACCAAACCCGGGACCTCCCATGTGGGAAGCAAGTGCTCAGCTGCTTGAACCACATCCACTCCCAAAGCACATTTTCATCATTGTACTATTAACTATAGTAGATGGCTTAACTTAGGGTCACTGTGTTGTGCAGTGTCATGGATTTAAAAAAATTTTTTTATTCTAGTACTATATACAGCCTAACACTTCCCCCTTTTAACCACATTCAGATATTTATTTCAGTGCTATTAATTACGTTCACAGTGTTGTCTTTTGATTAAATATTGAGTTAAATTTTTATTTTGAAATACTTTGAGATTTTTTTCAAAGTTACAAAAATAATACAAACCCCATTCAGAGAACTCAACATCATCCCTGTGCCCCCAGATACCCAGATCCACCAATTTTAACATTTCAACACATTTGCAGTATCATTCCATCCATCCATCCATCCATCCATCCATCCATCCATCCGTCAGTTTTCTGAAGACGTGAGTGTATGTTGTATACATCATGCTACTTGCTACTTGAACACTTAATACTGCTATGTAATTTCCTAAGAACAAGGATATTTGCTTAAGTGCAGTTATCAAGTTTAAGAAATTTAACATTGACATAAAGATTACATTCTACATTCCAATTTTTCATATGTCTCAATAATGTCCTTTTGAGTCTTTTCTCCTACCTTGATAAATCCTGTCCAAGATCACGTGTTGCATTTATTTATCATGGTCTCTCTTTTTTTTTTTAAA